>BMAW01011200.1:56479-68028 GCA_019974015.1 Nephila pilipes | reverse complement strand
CAAAAGAGGTATTATTATTTTTTGTGTCTGATAAATGGCTCATAATGCAAGGGTTTACTTGGAAATTTAAATATGGTATGTAAAAGGGTGTTAGTATCCGCATTATGCAGAATCATACCCTTGCTATGATGTGTACACCACTTATCCCGATAAGAGTATATATTTGCTAATCACCCATAACGGGCTCCAATGATTATCATGGGCACAGGCACATTGCTATTATTTACATAACGAATGAAAAAAAAAATGACTTGATTAGTAAGTGTAGATTTACTAACATATATGTAAATAGTACGGTACATGTGATGAGCAAACCTTTTGAAGGGTAAATCTTTCATATAAATGGGTCCACTTCAGTGTGATATGTGTCGCATTATCAAGTGGGAACTATTTTAGTGGACTAAAATAAGACATCTGATGCATGTGGCATCGTTCTGCCCAAATGAATGTTATCGTGATATCCTTGACAACCATATGATTTCGTATGTGTGTTTTCATTTTCTCACTGGTTACTTTGTCGTTGTGCTGGACTACACAATAAATCCAATATTTCGGAATCCTCTTAGTTGCACATTTCTGTCTAACTCAATTATCAATTAATCACAATGGTAAGGCTCGTAATTTTGAAACCCAATGAAAAATTAGAAAAAAAGCATGCGAAATCACTTCCGTAATCACATCCAAGCAACACCAATGGAAGGAGTTTTAGTTCCAACAAATTAAACATGCTTTAATCTCGTATCAAGGGGGTCTTTGAAAGTACTATACTCAAACCCACTGCCCATTCTCAAACGAGGCTGTTCTAATCTTCTAAAAAAATGTTTCTAACCTTCAAAGTTTTGTAAATTATGTTTGAACATCTATGTCGCTTATGATAATTGGCACATAACGTGAGTTTTCAAAGTGTTCTACTATAAATCAGGAGTTTAGGTACCATTGTTTACATTGATAAATTACCAACTGAATACTGGAAATTTCCAGACTGTTTTAACAAATGCTATGTCTCATCATTTTAAAGTACAAATATACATATTGTGATTGAATAATAACATTATGAAAATATATTCTGCGTATTAATAAATGTTCAAAAAGGATAATATATTTAAGTGATCTTAATTTTTTTTTAATTACTGGTATAAATTATTAAATATATCAATTCTTTAACATATCCAATAAAACATTCTTATATTATGTTTGTTTTCATTAAAATTACCTTTTATCATATATGAAGATTACCACAATTTTTTTAAAGCTGGCGATAATGATAATATTTCAGAAAAATTTCAGCTTATTTAAATCATAAATAAAGATGAATTATTTTTATATTTAATAATGTATTTAATAAAATATGAATTTTATTCTGCCAAAAACTATGTACTTAAATAGCGGATAGCGTATTAAATATATTGTATTTTTTTTATCTTTTTACATTACTGCTTTTCATATTCTTGACAAATTAAACAAAAATAACGTTGAAGAGGAGAAATGTAACCTGTTAAACTAAAAGTGCTTTTAATATGAAAAAAAAAGTTAATTAATATATGTAATTTATTTTTCCGCTTATAATTCAAATTAATAGCTGTAAAGCAAAAATTCATAGAGAATTACACATTATAAATAATTCCATGTAATGTTCAATCATTCTTCTTTTTTTTCTTTTAATGCATTTTTCAGTAAAGCAAAATATTTAATCTTTCCAAAAATATTTCAAATATCTATATTTTATATAGTCTGGGAAATAAATTACATATAACCTTTTTTTTTCATTTTTTCTTCAAAATATTACCTTGAAAATGCAGTGAAATATTTCTACTAGGATATTTTTCTATTTAATGTACTTTTAGTTTAACGGAAAATTTCTGAAATGGACAAATCGAATGAGTTGAAATTTCAAATATATTTTTGAATGCTTACTAATTTCCTTCTTATGCTTAGAACTTACATATGAAACTGCTTGGGAATAATTTAAATTATATCTTATCTTATTGACATCAATTTCATAATTAAATAATTAGCTGAACGTATCACATTCTAACTATTTAAAATTTTACTTTTATTTTTTTGTTATTCCTTAATGAAGATAATTTTATTTGAACATTTCTTCTTTATGAATTAGAATAATTAACATCGTATGCATGAAAAAAAAGGGGGGTTGTTACTAACCTTCTGATTTTATGTCATAAACTCATGTATTTATCTGGATTAACGAAAGGTTAGGATAAGACCGCCAAATAATAGAAATTGTCATAGATAAAGAGAATTCAAAATAAGCCAAAAAGTAGTTTCTCGCATTTGATTAACATTTTAAATTAGTGGAATGTCATGCTGAAGCGAATTGTGAGGTCGTTCTTGCAGAACTGCTAGCACGAATGATAGGTATATGATTGTGACGTCGAAGATAATCGTCATACCAAGCACTCAGCAGGTCAAGGTACAAATGAAATTCTTTCTGCCACATATATCAGATATTACAGTAAACTGTTTCCTGAAGATAGGGTGCAGCAGGTTTGTAAACACGGAGACATATAGTTTATGTCCTACGGATAAAATAACAATGTGGCATCCAGTTTGCAACGATACCGATATAACTGAAATTGATTTATAAAGGCTGGGCATATGTGCTCTCATCAGATGAGAGTACATTCAATCTTTCATCTGACTGCAAACACCAACTCATCTCACTAAAGTTTGGGTAGACATTTTGATTCTAAAATAACAATGAAAAGTATTGGTAAGGTTATCATATTATTACGGTAGGCTGGCATCAAGCCGAATGGCCACAACTCGAAACATGTGATGTCTGCACTGAATATATTCACTAATCGATTCATTAAGGAAGTTATGCTGCTTCAGTTTCGTCTTTTGTGTGCTGCTTTTGTGGTGCTCTCAAGTTCTCACGATCAATTTAGTAAGGTAAATATTATATTTTAAACTTTTGATTAGGTCATAATACATTACAAAAATACAGTTTTACATAGGTTATAGAAATTACCATAGTGAAAGAAATTTTGAAAGGTAAAGTTTAAAAATGAAGTGTAGAGGACACGTCAAAAGCACCGATTCCATAAATGCTTGAGAACCTGGGAAGAATCTGGTTCTCTTAATTAGTGGATTAAAAATAGTTAAAAATAAATAAAACCAAAGAGAGCAAGCACTTAAATAAAATTCATCCAACAAGTTGGAGTGAGTAGCAAAAAACGGGAAAAAACCATTTTTGATTTCTAAATTAAAAAGCATGTTACTGCCATTAAAGACTGAAAAGCCTCAATTCGGTAATAGTCAGGTCTAAAGGACTTGAAAATGATTGATTCTAATATTAAAAGGGCAACGGGGGAACCTGGGCAGAACCTGGCTGCCTTTAAGAATTCATAGAATCTAAAATCCGATAAGAAATCAAATATTAATGTTATATTAAGCGTTAAACCAGACTTGTATAGGGACCTGTGCCAAATATAGAATAGATTATGGATTGACTGTTGGCCATTCATAAGTCTGAATGAAATAACTTCATGATCACCCTTGTGTGACTTTCTATTCATTAAATTATTATTTCATATATGCTTTAAATAAGATTGAGTATGGAACGTGTAGGAAATAATAGCAAGCTGTTACAGTTTTACCAATACACTTTCTGAATTTAGCTCCAAGATAAACATTTAAATTAGTTTATCATGATTCGGATATATCACATTTGTAAATGATCATGTTATATTCAACAATACCTTTCAAACTCTTAATGGTTATTTATTCTCCGTATTTATTTATTTATTTGTTTGTTTTGTCTACCAGTCCAGTTCGATCAGTCTTTCTCGATGAGTTATTGTTTCACTTATATGAAATAATTTTATTTGGTTGGATGTTTCACGTGACATTTAGGCTCTTCTGGCCTTAATCTCCAATTGTGTTACATTAGTATAAGTTACTTCGTCATGTCGCTTGGCCATGAACTAAATTTCGGTATGAAACTATTTGAATACATCTATTTACCTCTTTCAGCTTAATATAGAATTATTATAGAATTTTAACCGAGTCAACATAAAATGTTGTAATATCAACGAGAAATTTTGAAAATCATTAATATTATGATATTAATTGTGAAATAATTCATTTTTCAGGAAATAATTTTAAGCGTGCAGCCAATAAGGGCTGTCCTTCGAATCGATGAAGAACCAGAGATGGACGATTTGTCTTTATAAAGTTGAAAGAGCCGTCTCGATAACTAGCTATCCGATTGGTTGAAACTGTATCATTAAAAATGAGGAACTTTTATATTGGAAATTAAGAAGTGTTGTCAGAAAATTTGGAATACCTTTTGGCGTGAAATGGGAAAAAAATAACTGTGAATGACTAAAAAAGTATAAAATTTTGAAATTAAAAGAAAAACCATAAGTTAAGAAAAACCATAAGAAGAAGAAAAGCCATAAGTTATTGAAGGATCTATTAATGTAAAATTTAAGGGTGCATTCTTGAATTTTTTAGAAGGCCCATGTCTCAATTGTTTCATGGTTAGCATAAATTATTCTTTCAATTTATAAAGTATTTAATAGTGGAGAAATTAGTGAAAATCCGAATGTCTTTATTTCGAATAAGCCATTGAATATCTATAGTTTTATTTACTCAATACCAGCAACCATTGAATAGTTTATCGACTTATTATGTTTCCACATTGGCTTCTTTAGCACACTTATTTCTTTATGCGATGTAATAAATTCCCTTAACATATAGATGGATCCTTTCAAAGCTAGAGTAGCCCTGAACTGTCTTTACAATGCATTGAAGATCCAAGTTCAGAATGACTGCTTGTGGTAACATTGAAATTATAAACAATATCTTACATGCAATGTTTCTGTAATTAAAAATGGTTTGCTAATTTTATTGGGACTACGATTCCAAATGTATTTGAATGTATTTAGCGCTTTCAATGCATGTTTCCATTCCAGTAAAGTGTAAAATAATCAATAATAATTAATTGACATTAAACACTATGTTTCCTTCTGTAATAATTCCGTCTTAAAAATATTTTTTCAAAATAATAATAAGTTAGTTTTGCAAAGATATCACTTAAAGTCCAAAAAACGGTCAGATATAATTCAAACACATGTGTAAGATTCGTCGGACTAAAAAAAACCTATATAAGTGTGGCGCGTGGATTTCAACTTAACGTTAGAACCCCGATAAAGATGAGGGCACTTATATATTGTATGTGCCAATGATCTGTGCTCAAGATGGGCGGAAGCCATACCAACAAAGAACATTACTGCAAAAACTTCCTGCGAAGTGCTGATGAAAGGTTTCTGTCAAACTGGGTTCCCACAGACAATATGCACAGACTAGGGTACCAATTTTACAGCACTATTGACTCAAGCCTTTCAATACGTGCTGGGAATATCTCCTAGGTTTTCTACTCCAGGTCATCCTGAGAGTATGACATCAGTTGAACGTTGGAATAGAACTTTGAAAGACATGTTAAACAAAAATATTCAATAGCATGAAAATGAGTGGAATGTCCATCTTTCATATTTGTTTTTTGCTTATAGAGAAATACCTCAAGCACTTACTGGTGTATCACCATACCAATTAGTTCATGGAAGACTACCATCAGGACCGATGACCCTTTTAAAGGAATTTTGTACAGAAGAAAGAGAAATCCCTACTAGTGTAGCTCGTTCTATTGAAGAATACTTGAAACAACTGCAAAAGAAGTTGCAAGATTCACACGAAATCGCATCAAAAAACAAGGCTAAGAATCAGGAACGTATGACTTCACACTATAATTTGAGATCACGAGAAAAAGGATTTTCTGTTGGAGATGAAGTACTAATCCTTATGCCTTCATCTAGGCATAAATTGATTAACACTTGGATGGGGCCAGCCAAGTTAATAAAGCTCGCTAGACCCCACTCTTGTTTAGTTCAAATGGAAGACGGTAGTACTAGAGAATTACATGTAAATAAGCTAAGTCCTTATATCTCAAGAGTTGATCATGTTGGAATAATATTTGATTAAGATACCGATTTCGGTGAATTGCATTATGCTCCCACAGATGAGGAAACTCTACCGAATATTGATATCTAGTTGAATCAAATGCCCAACAGAAATACCAGTTAAGAAATTTGTTACTACGATATGAAGACATATTTCGGAATCATCCTGGAAAAGCCAAAGTGAAAGGTCATTCTGTTAAAGGTACGGCAGATAGTTCTCATAAAAGATTACAACCATATAATTAGAGTTCCTATTGCTCTTCAAAAAGAATTTGAACGTCAAATCAGTGAGCTGCTGGATACGGACTTGATTGAACATAGTGATAGGGATTGGGTGCACTCGGTGGTGTGTGTGGCGAAAAAAGATGGAAGTATTAGATTGTACGTAGACTTTAGACTTTTGAATAGTTTTACTATTCCTGATGCATATCCAATGAAACATGCAACGAATTTAATATACGAGATAGGCAAAGCTCATTTTATATCGGTCTTAGACCTCACTTAGGGATATTGGCAAATCCCTATGGAATAAAACTCAAAAGATTTTACTGCATTCGTTACTCATTCCGGACATTATCAGTGGAAAGTCCTACGTTTTGGAATGAAGGATATGGGAAGTATATTTCAAAAATCTATGGATCAAGTGTTGAGTCCTCATCGAAAGTACTGTATATCCTACATAGACGATGTGGCAGTATTTTCAGAAACATGGTCAGATCACATGCAACATTTGGAAAAATGTTTTTAAGACTTTGAGAGAAGTTGGACTAACTGTCAATTTAGAGAAGTGTGATTTCGAAAAGAGCCAACTTAAATTTCTAGGTCATGTGCTGGGTTCTGGAAAACATGCCCCTGATCCTCAAAAGATGGAAACTATGTCAAAGTTACTGAAACCTTCGACCAAAAAACAGTTACGAGGACTGCTTGGCTTATCAAGCTATTATCCCGATTATATTAAGAACTTTTCTTCTATTGTTTTGTCCTTGTCAAATTTAACTAAGAAGAATATTTCAAATACAATTCCTTGGGATGACACGGTTGAAGAATCGTCCAAATGTTTCAAGAAAAACTTAATCGAAATGCCTACTCTCTATTCCCCTGTGTTGAACCTCCCATTTCAGCTGTATACAGATGCTTCTGCTACTATAGTCGGTTCATGCCTTGCACAGAATGAAGAAAATGGAATGGAACACCCAATTTCAGTCTACAGTAAGAAATTAACCAAATGCCAAATGAACTGGTCCACAATAGAGCGAGAGGCCTATGCCGTACTAAGTGCATCGAAAAAGTTTGACTGTTGGATCTTCGGATCTCTAATGCAGGTTGTGTCTGATCTCAACCCACTCACATTTTTGACCAAAGGACTACCACATGGTATAAAATTAGCTCGTTGGGCCCTAGCCTTGAACGTTATGATTTACGGATTATATACAGTAAGGGGAAAAACCATGGCAATGCTGACGCCCTTTCTCGCTTACTTTTTGATGATTAATCTCAGTTCTTTGTAGCATTTATTTCAGTATTAAAGCATGTTCCTATTTATTTATAAATTTGGTAAATTAGTGTGAAAATAATAGTCTTGTTATATATTCGTGATTATATAACCTTATTTTATTGCCTTATTTTCAATATATTTGTGCATTAATGATCATATTTAAGTCGCGCCTCATGTATTTTTAAATTAGATAGTGCACTCTCCTCAGCTAAGATTTAGATATTTTGTTTCAGAATTAGGACTTTTTCATGAGTGTGTGACTAACCTCTTTCTTTTAGCACCTGGTCACTAAATATAACGCATGTGCTTCCGTTGGTGGGGCGTGTAAGATTCGCCGGCCTAAAAAAAACTATATAGGTGGCACTGCCATCGATATAAGGAGAGACGGAACTGAACATGAATAAAGGCAGGAGAATGGCGGCTACGACCTGTAGCATGACGAACAAAAAGGGCATGAAACAACAGTTAAATGTTTAGTGTTAATGAATTTTAAATATTGTTTTAATTGTGTGTTTTGTGTGGCTGTTAAAAATAAATAAAATCTTTATCCACTAAAGATGGACTGATTGATTGTGTATCTGATAGTGAATGAAGTCTTCAGAGATGAACCTAAGAACCTATAGCGAACAACAAAATATTACTACATGGTTATTTTATATAATTAAACAACAATGCTGAATATTTGAATGTTACATAACTAAACGACAGTGAAAAATTGCAGATCTATAAATATTATTTTGTGCGAAAACACATATTATGTCAATTCCTAATAAATATTTACTAAAATTAATTAAAAAATTAAGCATTAAATTATCTGAAAAGTAATTAGCTCTACTTCAATTCAATTTAAGAAAATCATGAAACATTTTTAAAAATCAATAAATAACAACTGTTCGATAAGCAATTGTGCTATTTTCGATAAGCAATTGAAAAATATCACAAAATGAGATATTTATGTTCCTTATTTTAAATAAATTTACATGTAAAATTTCAAAATTTGCTTTATGCAAAGTATTTCAGAATTGAATTCGATGTTTTACTGTTTTAGAAATTTTTAAAATGCTTTGGTAGAACTCATATGAATGGATAAGTAAACAAATAACAATACAAATTTTACAAAAATTCCTACAATGTATGCTTGTAAATTGAAAAAAAAAAATTTATAAAACCCTCTGAAAATTCTGAAATGAATTTGTTAGATCTCGTAGAGTTTTATTTTTACAACACATTGTTCATTCGAATTGTGAATATTTCCTAAATAATTCTATACACATAAGCACAAAATTTTTTGTTGTTATATACACGTTTATGCAGGCATATGTATATAACTAAAAATTTATTTTTATTCCTCGACAACCAAATAAATTCTCAAATATATATTATGCAGCCATAAATTATTCCTTCATAAAAGATTTACTGAAACTTTATTTTTGTAGCGTGCGACAAAAAAAAATAACAAACTTTGAGGAGTAACAATCCAAATACATTTCTTTACATAATACTATGCAAATGTTTTTACTTAGATATCTTTTGCACCAAATAAATTATAGAATATATAATTAATATAATAAAAATTTTATTTATCTTTTGTTATTCAAAACAATCATTATAACATATTGCCTGCAAAATGTTTTGTCTGCTGGTTGTTGAAAAACTTTAGGGAAAATAATGGTCTGTTGGACAGTAACTTAATGTAGAACAGAGAAATTTTATTTTACGTTGAATTTTGCTTCAATATAAATATTTCATTTAGAAATTGATCCATTTAAGTATAGTTCAGGTTTTTATTGCAGTACATTATGTTGAATATCTAAAAATTCCATCTGAAAGCTAAGTACATAAATAACTCCTCTAATTTTATATTTCTAGAACTACACAATATAAATGGGTGCATATTTGGACTAATTTCATTTAAAATATAGAGTATAAATATTTTTAAAAATTTAAATTTATTTCATTCCAGAGCTACTTATTTTAAATTAATTCATCAACAAATACAAAAGAAAATCTTAAGCACAAGAATCACGTCTACTTTCAAAACAAAAAAGTATTAAAGAAGATGATAAGAAAAGTAGTAAACAGTAAATTATTGAAGCTATCTATAATAATATATTTAGGTATATAAAATTAAAGAAAATGGCAAACTTTCTTAATTTAAAGATATTTTTATAAGAATGTTATTGCCACCATCAAATAAAAATAAGATAAAATAAATATTTGAAAATTTTTAACACTATCCAACTTTGAATCTCTCTGAATTTTGAACACGAAAATATTATAAAATAATTATAACAAACATAATTTAGCATAATAATTTACGTACAATATATAGAATTCTACTCTCCTGGACTACTAAAATATAATAACATGAATGAAGCATCTAAACCACGTGAAATTTTCCCTATGTGTACATTACAATGGCATATGCATATTATTAGTATTTTTCTGACAACGTACAGCATAAGCATCTGTAGTAACATCAAAATATGCTACATTAAGAGAAAAGAAAATATCGTTTTGAAGTACTGCAATTGTTTTTTCGTGCGAATGTTGTGTCTGAGTAACTTTAGTATGCCTCAAAAAATACAATCGTCATTCGACCATGTTTCTGAGTTCAGCCGAAGAAAAATTGTTGCCTATAGAGAATGTGGATTATCTTTCTGAGAAATCAGTGATAATTTTGGACGTAAACAAACAAAATAATGAGGATCTTTAATGGATGCATGTAGGAAGGAACAACTGATAAAACTGTAAATATTGCTCTTGCCTTGTCACACTACTGTAACCCTTAAGAGGCATATTATGCTCAAGACAGTGATGGATCACTCTACCACATTAGTAATCGTATCACAACAAAAAACGTAAAAGCATAAAACGTACGAGGAGTACGTAAAATGCTATGTCATTTACAACACAGAGGAATGTCCACTAAGTGTCCATTAAAATTTTTTTTAAAAAAAGTTACTTCAATTTCTATTACACCATAGAAACTATACAAGTTTATTTCAAATAAATTATCCAAATTAGAATTCAAATTATCTTTATTAATTTAAAAATCATTGTCAAAAATATTATTAAAATTTAATAATAATTTATGTAACTCCAATTATATTTCAAACATGTCATCTTTTATTTTTCTAGACAGCAATTCTAAGCTGGATGTCTTTTTTTTAACAAACTCATCTTCAACATTTTGTCCTTCGTCTATTCATCGTCAACAACTTGGTAGTTTTCGAATTTCCTAATCCCTATATTAGAAAATATGTTCGTCACACAATCCTATTTGTCTGATACAGTAGCTTTCAAGCACTTCACTATAAGTCTTTTAAATTAGATTGAAGTTGTGTTTTGCTGGCTTTATTGGTGCCCGGTCCATTAAGAGTTTTCAGTTATTCAATAAACAATACTGAGTGTTTATGAATCCCCTATCATCTTAGTAACGGAATGCAAAAATCCTAAGGTTTTAGGAACGAAATAAAAGTTATTCCAAGTTGTGTGCAAGTGTCTTCATCCGGATTGATGGAACAATCATGTTATGGTCGGTGATATGGACTGTACTTGAAAAAAATTAGGTGATCAAAATATTTTTAATACATTTCAATTTAATCTTAGAAACACTAATTAAAATTATATTGTTCTGTACCAGTGCTGCTGGTTCTAAATTAATTATTTAAGAAAATACAAAACATGTTATTTGTTTGTTAGGAAACTTGGCATGAAAGTACTTGTTAGGCAGATATATAAATAATTACAAATTATGTAAAAACACTGTGTGTGCACAGTGTTATTACGTATCATGTAATGACATTAGAGGGCATTAAACTTCTTTCTGGTTGGTTAATAAAACAGATAAACAAAAGTTGTTTGCATGTATTTAATCTGTTGCAAAGGGACTCTTTTTAACTAGAAATGCCACTACGCCGCCATTGAAGATAATTTGAGTATCTGTCCAAGTTAGAAACGGTTAGAATCATAGAGATAATGAAAGCTTAGAGATAATGAATCATAGAGATAATGAAAGCTTAGAGATAATGAATCATAGAGATAATGAAAGCTTAGAGATAATGAAT
>BMAW01011200.1:44989-56469 GCA_019974015.1 Nephila pilipes | reverse complement strand
TAGAGATAATGAATCATAGAGATAATGAAAGCTTAGAGATAATGAATCATAGAGATAATGAATCATAGAGATAATGAAAGCTTAGAGATAATGAATCATAGAGATAATGAATCTCAGCTTGTCGAAAACCTCGCCACCTAGGCCGTTTTGACTTTATAGGGATGAGTTCTTGGGACCAATAGAGAAGAAAAGAGGTCTGTTACATGTGTCGAATATGCTCAGGATGTCCTCGAAAGACCAATATTCAAAAGGAGAGTCACAACGTACGACATACTTGCATAGTGCCAACTGTCTTATAGTCTACCATACATACATAAGAAGCACTTTCACTGCAAAAACTTCCGTATTACTTCTATTGAATCGCTAACAAAAAAAATCCTTCAAAACATTTGTTTTTGAGATGTCATTAAGTAGTTACTATATTTAATATAAATAATAAAACGATGTCTAATTTATAAATAATAATAAAATATTAAAGACAATTAATATTTGAAAATACACTCTGCAACAAAAAAAAATCGACGCACCAAGAAGGAATTGCAAATTGTAAAGAAATTTCGTAAGAAAAGACATTGGGACACAACATGTAAATCACTAAAATTTAGAGTCCAAAAAATGAACAGCAGAGGCTACAGTGCATCGAAACTGCACACTCAGCAGGTCCATATGAGGAGCTATTCTCAACCTGATGGTCAAATTTTTTGATGCATTGCAATTTAGGATACCTTTCAACGACTGAAAAATGTCTCGCCGCCGAATTCCAGCTCATTACGAGGAACTGTCAGAATTTGAAAATGGTCGTATCATTGTATTGAAAGAGGCAGGTTGGTAAAATGGGAGAATCGCTCATCATATGGGTCAAAGTGATGTGGCGATTAGAAGATGTTAGCATGAATGGGATGAAAATGGTAGATTTCAGTGTCATGATGGTCTTAGCCGATCTAGGGCCACAGCAGGTCTGGAGGACAGAGTGATTGTCCGATACAGTGTCACAGCGCCTTATTTACCTCTATCAACCATCAGACGGGAGACCCTTACACGAGTGACCCCAAATGACCATTCAAAGAAGGCTGATAGAGCGAAATCTATGCTTGTACCGACCACTACGCCATCTACCACTCACACCTGAATACTGTCAAGCCAGATTATATTAGTGCTTGTCTCGATAAAGTTTTAATGATGCTGACTGTTGATAGTACTTAGCGACGAATCCTGCATCCAACTGTGTCCTGACAATCATCGAAGACGTATCTGGAGACTCCCAGTGTAGCGTACTAATCCTGATTTCACCATTGCACGCCACACAGGCCCTCAACCAGGAGTTATGGTCTGGGGTGTCATTTCCCTTAATAGCCGAATCCCTTTGTTCGTCATTAGAGGCACACTTACAGCATAGAGGTACATCGATGACATTCTGAGACCTATTTTGCTACTGATTCATTTTGCAGTACCCTGGCCTTATTTTTCAGCAAGATATTACCACACCATATACAGCACGTGTAGCTATGAACTGTCTTACAGCTTGTCAAACACTGCCTTGGCCAGCCAGTTCTCTCTCCAATCGAGCATGACTGGGATATGATGGTAACGCTAATGTATCTACCAGGGAATCTTGATGACCTAGTCCAGGGGTCTCCAAACTTTCCAGCCTTAGGGCCATATTGATTACTCCAGTAAATTCCAAGGGCCAAAACCATATTATCATTCATTGTTGCCGGTGGTAAAAAGTTGAATCAGTCCACTAGTGGTGTAAAATATGATTACTTTTTTGCCAGATGCCTCTAGCGACGGGAACGCTTTAATTTTATGCCTCTAGCGACGGGGACGATACTCATTTAATTTCTGCCAGATGCCTCTAGCGACGGGGAAGCTGATGTATTTTCCGTATCGTATGGGTATCCGTTATAATGGGGTACCCGCATCGTATCGCCATAGTAATCATTGATTACAAAAGTAATGAAATACACAAGTAATCATTGATTACTTTTTTCTTCAGTAATCGTTACTTCGGTTCCTAACGAGTAACGAGTACTCAAGTAACGAATGAGTATTTTTTTTACATGAAAAAAAAAGTCCGAAAAAGTACGCCACGTTTAAAAAAGGCGGCAAATCGGACTAAAGTCCGCAAAACGGCAACACTGCATATTATTAATTTTCCTGTCATTATCTGTAATTTCTAGATTAGTCGTAGAGTACGAGCGAGCCATGAGGAGTAACGTGACAGGACATCTGGTGGACACAAGCGGAAATAGGTAGTACCTTCTATCGCTAACAGATGGCGCTAATAGCACTTACAGAATAATCTCGTTGGTTCGAGAAAGTTCTGGTGTCTTCCACTCACTTCTAGATGGCAGTAAGTGGAATATATAAGAAGGCTAGTGGCGCAACCACAAGTCAGTTCCTATGACACTGCTGTGAAATAAAATAGTGCGTACCTCCTTAAAACGTGTTTAAGTTTAAGACATCTTTGTAACAATATTTTGATCTGAATTGTTGCTTTTGTGTGTGATTTAGTAGAATGGAAAAGAAGCGAAAAATTGATAGTGAATGCAGAAAATTCAAAGATCAGTGGAACATTCAGTATTTCGTAATTGAGTCCAGTAACAAGGCGCTATGTTTGATTTGCAATGAAAGCATAGCCGTTCTCAAAGAATATAACATTAAACGTCATTATGAAGCAAAACATTTTCAAAATTACTCAAAATATACAGGAAGTTTGCGGACAGAAAAATTCGAAGCTATGAAGCTCGGATTGAAATCGCAGCAATCTTTATTTACAAAACTCAAAACTGAACAAGAGGCTGCAACTCATGCCAGCTTTCGTGTGGCTCTTGAAATTGCAAAACGTGGAAAACCATTCACCGATGGAGAAATGGTCAAAGAATGCATAATCGCAGTAGCCGAAGAAATGTGCCCTGAAAAGGTAAATTTATTAAAAACTGTCAGTATGTCAGCAAACACTGTGGCTCGAAGGGTAGAAGACATCGCTGAAAATATATCCTCTCAACTGTTCAACAAAAATGGACATGTTGAGTGGTTTTCTTTGGCCTTGGATGAGTCAATGGATGTGTCAGATACTGCTCAGGTGTTGATTTATATTCGAGGAGTAGATAAAAGCTATGAAGTGCATGAAGAACTTCTTGATATGTATAGTATTCATGGCACAACTACTGGTTCAGATATTTTTAAAGGAGTTGAAATGGCCATTAACCAAAAGAACCTTCGATGGAAAAACTTGAAATGTATTACAACTGATGGAGGGAAAAACATGAGTGGGAAAGATAAAGGAGTGGTCGCTCTTGTGTTAAAGGCTGTAGAAAATGACGGTGGTTCAAAACCAATAGTCTTACATTGTATCATTCATCAACAGTCTTTGTGCGGAAAATGTTTGGATATGTCTGAAGTTCTGAAACCAGTCATATCAACTGTTAATTTTATCAGATCTTTTGGGCTGAATCACCGACAATTCGTGCAATTTATTGAAGAGATTGGAGAAAATGACTTACCTTATCATACTGCCGTACGTTGGCTTAGTTGTGGGAAAGTCCTTCAGCGCTTTTTTGAACTTCGAGCAGTGATCGAAATTTTTTTGAATGAAAAGCATCGCCCTCTTACTGAATTGCAAAACAACGCATGGCTGTGGAAGTTAGCATTCTATGTTGATTTGACAAAACATGTGAACGAACTGAATTTGAGATTGCAAGGAGAAAACCAGCATCTTCCTGATTTATACACTAATATCAAATCATTCCGGAAGAAATTGATACTGTTTCAATCACAACTACGAAGTAAATGTTTTTCACATTTTAAAACATGTGAAATATTCAGCCACACCACTGAGACCGAGTTTCCTATCGATTTTGCAATCGAAACTTTGAGTGCTTTGAAAATAAATTTTGATACTCGTTTCTCGGACTTTGATGCCATTGCGAATCAAATTAAGATTTTTCAGAATCCTTTTGATACTGACATTGAAACCCTAGCCCCGGAACTTCAAATGGAAATGATTGATCTACAGTGCAGTGATATAATTAAGAACAAATATCAAAACTTATCTTTGTTGGAATTTTATAAGTGTCTTCCACTGACACAATTTGATAATTTGCATAAATTTGCTCGTGGGCTGTTTTCTGTTTTTGGTACTACTTATTTGTGTGAGAAGACCTTTTCCAAAATGAAGTACACAAAAAATGTTTACAGATCTAAATTAACTGATGAGCATCTTAAATCTCTTTTAATAATTGGTACAAGTAAAATTAGTCCACAACTACAAACTATTGTCAGTGGAAAATCTCAATTACATAAATCTCATTAGTATTTCATATGTCATTATGCTTGTTATAAGTTATTTTTTCATTTAAAATGTATAAAATGTTAGTTGGATTCATTTCAATAATTTGTTAGTTAGTATATAGTAACCTACAACAATGTTATGAGTAGTTAGCCCATGACCATATCAATGTAGATGTCATATTAATAATTATTCAACATAAAAATAGATTACTTCAGTAAACTAAATTTAATTTGCTATAAAAAATAAATATGTTCTCTAGAAGGAGTTTTCTTTCAAGTATGCTAGCTCTCCGCGGGCCGGACAAAATCTGTCCGCGGGCCGGATGTGGCCCTCGGGCCGTAGTTTGGAGACCCCTGACCTAGTCCGACAATTGGAGCAAATTTGGCAAGAAATACTGCAGGAGACCATCCGGTAGCTTTATCACTCTATGCTTCGTCGTGAGGCAGCTTGCATCCATGCTAGAGGAGGGTCAACACCTCACTGAATTGGTTATTTTGTAACTATATAACTCTGAAATAAATTACTCAATTTTTCTGAAATGTTAATAATTTCCTATTGTGTACGTAATTTTCCTTTCCGCCAATTTTTGTGTCCACTGGACAACTCCTTCTTTGTGCATCGTTTTTTGTTGTAGTCTAAATAAATCATCAATTGTGTTTTTTGAGCTCATGCATGAGAAGTAATAACATTCATTATTTATTGATATGAATTGTATGTTGAAGGTAACTATAAATTACATATATCTCTTTTAAAATTTTTGAAACATTTTAAATTGATTTTTTTGACGAATTTATCCAGCCTCCATATAAACTTTCATATAGGAGTCATATATGACCCTTACATCAGGACAGTTGCTATCGCGGCGCCCATTACGTGTACTGACACCCACTCATTGCCACCCCCGTTTGGAGTGGTATTGCGCTCGAAGGGGTTTGCATTGCAACCGAATCAAGTCGTCTTTAGCAATGAATCCAGATTTAATTTGGCAGTGATGACAATTGTGTATGTTTGTAGAAATACTATAGTGATTGACTCAATCCCGTCTTCGCTGTACAGTGAAAAAACACTCCCATAACTAGAGTGAAGGTATGGTTTATCATTGCATTCGACACACGGTCCACCTTAATATTGATCCACGGCACAATGGCAGCCCAGAGGTACGTTCTCGACTTTCTTTAGGCACATGTGTTGACTCTCATGGAAGGTCCCCCAGGAACCATTTTTCAAACAACAGAATGCTCGTCATTCAAAGCAAAGGTTTCAAAGGACTACCTCCGCTTTATTTCCACCCTTCCTTGTCCTGCGCTATCTCCAGATTTGTTACCGATAGAGCGTATTGTGGGTCATTTAGAAAAGCAAGCTGGAGAGCCTACGAGTTTGGTCAAATTAAAGACGCGTTTACAAGAACCGTGGAACTAAGTATCGTAGGACATTCATCGAGACTTGTGAGTGCTTCAATGCCCGAGGGTATCATATCATGCATTCATGCTAGTGGTGGCACAACAGGGTATTAAAACCTCTATTCACTTGTACTTTTTCCTACAAAAAATGATCATTTTGCTTTAATTTGGTAAACACTTACTTATATTAACATTCTACTTAAGTATGTAAAATTTCTCATTATTCTGACATCACATTCTTTTTAAGAAAATTTTATGATAATAAGTGTGTATTTTATTCCTATTTTATTTTCTAGAATTTTCTTGAATCATTTGATAGAATTTGAAATTTAGAAAAAGAAATAGCTGTGATCGAGAAAATTAATAAGAAATTTGAAGACACCATGGAAAATAGAAAATCATTATGTTAAATAGGAGAAATAGTTCAAAGAAACTAATGAATGATCAAGAAAATCATCGACATGTACATAAAGTTCCAACAATTTAAGGGATTTCAGGAAGCAAGACGACTTACTGATGCAGAAATCAAAATTGTAGTATGAAAGGTCAGAGATAATCCAGCTACAAGTGCTTCAAAAATGTCGCAAAACATATTTCAAACATCAGATAAGACAATAAGTGCGAGCATCGTAGCAAGGATTCTTATTTAGTATGAGTTACAATTTCAAACAGACTCAGCGTGTGTAACCATTCATGTCTTATGTTTCGTATATCATATACTTTTGAATTACCATAAACAGTCTCCCCACCTTAACCTCATTGAAAATTTAAAAGCATATCTTGATATAAATGGCACGACAAAATATTTTTTCAAAAAAGGAAGATTGGAGAAAAAAATTATAATGGAAAAAAAAAATGACAAATTATCTTTCGAACTCATAAAAACATGGATGTCATCCAAAAGAAAGCAAAATAAATGTTTATTGCTACTTTATTAACTTTGTGTTATGAATGTCATATTTCCTATTTTTTGACGCATAAAAAGTGATGTTTCTACTTAAGCTAATTTATTGGTGTTATATTTTATTTTATTTACTGTTTATGTAATTTAAATACTACTTGATTACAGTCTTAATTGTGTAAATTTACTTTACTTTATATATTTAATATAAAACATTTAATAAATGAAAAATAGATGTTTACTTTTCTTCACTCTCGCTGTACATTTTTAGATGGTATAATTACGAGCTCTTGTTGCTTTCATCCAGAAAGTGATTTCGAATCCTGATAATATTAAAATCTTGTAGAGGGATCAATGCAGGCTAAGGCTATCGAGGCTCAATGCCGCACTTTGGAAAAAGATAGAAATTTGGAGAGTGAGATGCAATCTTAGGTGACATCCTTGTCACTTGACACAATTTCAAAATTACGAGATTCGGAGACGAAAGTCCAGGTATTTATTCTTACTTTTTTTCACAACAGAAGGTTTATTAACATTTGAAAATTTCATACGATGAAAAATGTTTTACTAAAACCATAATTCGACGGCTCTAGTTTGGAATTTAAGGTATAAATAACCTTAATTCAGTACTTCCAGAGGAAATAATGTTTATTTTCTTAGGGAATTAATTGCTTACCAGAAACATAAAATTTCATTAATAGCTGTGAATAGATAGATAGGGAGTCTCAGTAACTGAGTAATTTCAAGCATAATATTAAAATATTAATTTTACTGTAATAAATAATATAAATTACTATCCAATGGTATCTACTGCATAAGGATAAAAGAAAATAATTTAAACCTATTTATGCATATTCCCAGTAATAATTATGATAAATTTCTCCCTTATTTTCTGAGTAACTCTATAAAATATTTTCCTTCTTAAATATTATAAGAATAAACTTCTATTTCTTTCACAAATAGACTGAGTAAAAGTTAAAAAAATCCCAATCGTTATTAAGCAAGATAAGTCAACTAAACTCAAATAAATATTTAATCTCTTATGATTTACTTCATTATATTAAAAATAATATCTAGCTTTTTTTCTCCTTTAAAATTTACTTTCATCGTAGTAATGCGTATAATAATTAACAGTTTTAATGACAATTGCTTTACATATGTACTGAAGAAAGTGGTATAATTGGTGTATAATGCAATTTGCTTACTTTTAAATTGGTGCCCAAAAATATTTCCAAAAGTTAAGCTGCAACTCTCTTTAAGTCCTTTAAAGTAATCATGAAAAGACGAAAGTACAAACTGTACATAAAAAATTTATTTTCACACATTTGTGAAAGTATTCTACTTATTTAAAAACAATTAAAAACTAATAAAACTTTTGTGGCAAATTAGATGAAATACATAAAACACTTCAATTTAAAGACATGTTAAAGAATTGCATTTATTATGTTTACACTTAATTACGGAATTTATTATCTTCAGTCCATATTTAAAAACATTTCCTAAGTCGACGAAATAATGTAATGTCCTTTTTAAATATATTTTCATATATAATTAGATTTTGTGTTCATTCGATTTTTTTCTTTGCTCTCAGTGTTTGGTATATTATATGTTTCTGGTCTGGTGAACTTTAATTTAATATATTATATGCTTTATTACATGGTCTGGCGAATTAACTGCAGCATAAGATACGGATCCTGACAACATATCAATTGCCAATGTAACGGCCAAAATGTCAGAAATACTAAACCAACTTTGTTGGGAAAGAAACTACTAGCAATTACACAATATGCATCACCAAATCCTCCCTTACGACTAGTGAACATGGAAAAATACTCAACAGTAAATTTTTGTTCATTGTTGCTAAACACGTCACGCATGTCAAGGTTCACAAAACAGTTACAAATACATAGAGAACCAATAGTCATAAAAACAGAAAGACTTAGCTTTTGTTCAGGAGGAGAAGAAAACTTATACAATGATGGTTTCTTTCGGATCAGTGAGTTACGAGTTTGGGGAGACCAAATTAAAGATAAAACGAGTGAAGCATGCTGAATGCAAAACGAATCAGCAAACAGTTCGCAGAGAAAATTTCTAAGAAACGCAGATGTATGGACGAAAAAAAATTATGGATATCTAAATCTAAGAATTCATTTCTTCCATATGATATTTTATTTAAAATTTATGTTTATAGTTTCTTCATATAATTTTAAAGAGTCAAATATATTTGGATACTTAGTATTGTTTTCAAAAACTTATTTATGCTATTTTGTTAAATAAATAGTAAATGAGTAATATTATTCTAATAAGCATGTATTAAATGTTCTAATGAATGTCTTTAAAATCATTATGCAGATTTTTAGTTATCTTACTGGTTATAATTTCAAAATTAAATAAAAATCTAGAAGTTTTTTTCACACAACGATGATGCATAAAGTCTCATGAAATTGAAGACGCTTGAGCTGGAAATGGAAATAATATATGTAGATTAAAACATAACGATACTTATAAATAAGATGATTATTGGATTATCCTTCTATATGAACAAGCATGTTTAAGAATAGATATATTCAGTATTCATTACAACAAGTAATTTGTTATCAGATAAATTAATATTTAAGAGAACAAGATTATGTTTTTGTTAGGAAAAACAATACATTGCTAAGTATTCAGGAAATATTTATTCTACTGTGTATGCAAGTATCTTTAGTGATAAGAATTTTATATTATTTAGATTATATTCAAAAGAAGAACCAATTAAAATTATTTTTTATTAATTTTTAGATAATTCTAGATATTCAAATCTTTTATATTTTGTGAGTATGATTCGTATTCTAATGTTGAACAATAAGAAATATTAATAATTTTTCAACTTTAAATTTTATTTTCATAACAGATATTAACTTTCTTTTGAATTAGCAGCATTACAAATTTCAAAAGTATCATCAAAACTATTTAGATTACCTTTTTTGTTAATAATTTTGAAGATATAAAAATAAGTTGGTTTGTAACATTACAATACTTTGGAAGACAAAACTGAAATATGACGTACGTATTATTACCTCAATAAATCATGAATAATCCTCTAAATAAAAACCTATGACACATATAGGTTCTATGGCTATTAAATAACGAGACTGACGCTTCTACAGAAGTAAACATATACCAAACGCTAGCAACGATATAAGCGGGAACCATCTCTTTCGATTGTAGTGCCTGTCTCTTCTGTAAAAAAATTTCATATATTGGTAGCCGTTATTCGCATAATCTTTTTTTGTTTCACCGGAAAAATGATAAGTGTTACAATGGAGCAAACGATTGTTGTAAAATGCCACATGAAACTTGAAAAAACTGATATTGAATCATATTATGGAAAGTAGTGCGTAATAATGACTGTTCATCGCATACACGTGTCTAAGAATGGTTTAAGCGTTTTACAGATGGATGAGAATACGTTATAAATAATTATTGCCTGGGTCGCTCTTCCACTTCAAAATCGAATAACAATATCTGTTTTGGTCTACAGTGGATTAAGTATTTGTGCGATTGCTGAGATTGTAGGAATTAAAAAAGAATCCATACGACAAATTTTACATAACATTTTCAACAAGCAAAATGAATACGAAAAATACTGCCTAAGATTCTCACGTTTGAACAACAAGTAGCTCGCAAAATTTTTTGTACTGACATTGCATTGAAAATGACCCAAACGTTTTAGAAAGGACAGTAACGAGATGAATCATGGACTTTTACTTAGGATCCTGAAATGAAGTGCTAATCTATGTACTGGAAGATCCTATCATCACCGAGAGCTAAAAAGTTCGAATAAGCAAATCAAAATTCAGAGCAATAATGATTATTTTTTTCGATGTTTATGGTATTGTGCACCTCACTATGTTTTCGAAATTTAAACAATTAATCACCATTATTACATTCACGTTCTAATCACGTTCGACCTAAATTTAGGTAGAACAAAACATGGGTTCTCAACCAAGACAATTCACAGTCTCATCCCGGATTATCTGTTAAGACATTTCTACCCACGTGCAGCATCCTGGTATCAGATCATTCGCCTTATTTCCCGGATATTGTGCCATGCGACTTCTATCTGTTTCTTTAGGGGAAATCTGTATAAAAAAAGGAACAAGATTTGAGTTAATTGAAGCTGGTAATGAGAAAGTGGCACGAGTCCGGATGGAACTAACAGAAGACTTTCAGCGCTGTTTCGAACAATGGAAGATTCGTATGGAGCTTTGTAAAGATACAGGAGGTTTGTATACTGAAGCTGATAATAAATAAATATGTAAGACAACAAATTAAAATATTTCACAGCATCACTCTTGTTTTTTAATATTCATGCCTTGTATATATGTATAACACTCACGACGCCTTGTATAACACATCAATCAATAAGTTCCAAGACTAACCCAGAGATGGCGCTCGTAGTTAACCAGTAACCAGATCTTTCTAGAGTACGAACCTTTGCTTGAAACGTGTCAAAATGTTAAGTCGATCGGACCAGAAACAGCTGAGTTATCGAGGTTGGAGTAAAGTCGTTTTGTAGTTTGTTTAAAAAATGGAAAAAACCGAGTTTCGTGTTCTGATAAAACATTGTTTTTTAATGGGTAAAAACACCGTGCAAGCGAAACAATGGATTGAAAAATGTTACCCGGACTCTTGTCCATCAAAAGCAACGATTTGTCGGTGGTTTGCCGAGTTTAAACGTGGTCGTACCGACACAAATGACGCGGAACGCTCGGGTAGACCTGTGGAAGCTGTTACACCGGAAAATGTGAGTGAAGTGACAAAAATTATAATGAAAGATCGTAAAGTGAAGCTCCGTGAGATTGCTGAGATGACACAGATATCATATGGAAGTGTATTTACT
>BMAW01011200.1:19874-39989 GCA_019974015.1 Nephila pilipes | reverse complement strand
TGTGTGTGTATGTGTTGGTGTATCTATCTGGACGAGATAAAAACTGGATCTTCGGGGACATTTGTGATAACTGATAAGACAGCATTGGGGGAAAAATCATGGTTTTAGAATTATTGCTATGTACGGAGTTTTTATTTACAGAAGTATTTCTATTTAAGAAAATAATTATTTCTATTTAGTTCTTCAAACACTTTTGATGGCAACCTGTATTAAGGGCACTCGGTACCCCAAAAATGACCAAAAAAACGATTATTTTTATTCAGAAATATTTTCTGAATTATTATCTTCCAATTGAAGTATTTCTTTTGTATGTACGAGCAGAAGAAGCTTGAGCAAAAATGAAATTAATAAATGTAAACAAAAAAAAAAAATTGTGACTTGACCACGCCCCTTTTTAGAGATGTCAGTAATTTCATGTTATTTTTTTATCAATACTTTTCTGAAATTAATTTTATTTCGTTTTAATCATAATGTAACATTTTAGTGTTCTTTTTTTGTGACTACAACTTTCTCTACAAGCGATTTCTTATTGATATCTTGTGTTTTGACTGTAGTATCGATATCGAGTAATTATAAACACGTTTTATATTGCGAAAAAAAACAGTCTTTACTAAGACTTTCTCTCATTATTGTTTGTGCTGAATCTGTTGAAGTTTTTGTGTTTATTTTCTTAAAATTGAAGATAAAAAGTGCCTCGCGTAAAACTATTATTATTCAAAGGAAATGAACTGTAAACGTTGGTGTAGTGATGTTGATAATAAAGCTGATACTACAGAAGAAAAATTTGCTGTTCCTATTATCAGAAATGAACAGTTATTAAATGCTGAAAAGACAGATTGTTCCAATACTGGACATTTCTTATTTGTGAACTTTGTTCAAATCAGTCAACTGTTTTACAAGCTGAAATGCCCGGAATGCAATAACAAAACTTAAAAGCTAGAACGTGGGAAAAAGGTAGGATTTTCCTTTAATTTAAGCTGCAGTTCTTGTGCTTCTAAAGTATGTGATGTAGAAACATCGAATGAAAGGCAAACAAATACTGTTCCTGATATCAATTTACGGGTTACACCAGCATTCTGCAACATTGGGATAGGTTATTTAGCAATTGAGAAATTTTGTATGACCACAAATATCGTGCCTTTTTCGTCGATGATATACAGCAAATGTACTAAGCTTCTTCACAAAGCCTATGGTGTTGTTGCAAAGACTATGCTAAAAGAAGTAGATACTGAAGTACCTGCTGATGTCCCATTTGTCGAGATAAGTTTTTCTATCCATGTTAGTTGGTTGACACGCTATCATATATCTTTAATTGTTATTGGTTGATCATCGATACACTTACTGGCTATGTCATTTAAATTGAAGTTATGCGCAAAGTATGTCGACATTGTAAGCAAAAGGTATTAATTACAAATGGACGAACAAATTATGTCAACCATAGCAAAAAAGAGAACTTGGAAAGTCAAGTGCAGAATATGATATCTGGTTTGAAGGGCATAAGAATGAGTGTGATATCATTCACACCAGTTTATCGGGTTCGATGGAAATGGAGGCAGCATTGATAGTGTGGGAAAGATCGCAATCATAGGGATTTCGATATTATACATTATTGTCTGATGTAGAGTGTAAAACTTTCAATTACTTACCTGAGAGATATATCTATGGGGATAATGTTAAAATCAAAAAAAGAAGAATGCATAAACTATGTGAGTAAAAGGTTAGGCACTGCTTTACGGAATGTTGTGAAGGAATCGAGAGCTCAGGTATCTCATTAGGTGGGAAACATTCCGGAGCTTTGAAAGAAACTACAATAAAGAAAGAAAATAATTTTTCATTATCAGAAGTCCATATTAAAAAGACGAAGTGTCAAGGAGACACAAAACGTTATGTGCATACCTAATGAAAACTTCACAGCATGATCTTAGAGTAATATTGGAGTCGCGAAAAAAATTGTTTAAAATGAGACGTAAGAACAACAAATATCAATCTGCACGTAAACTAGTAAAGAAAGCAGTTCTATAAAGAGAAACATTTAAAAAAAGGAAGGCGTTACGTATAGACCAGGTTACATTTGAGGTGCAAATAATAATGTAAATCTGTATCATATTTTTTTTCATTATAAAATGTACATGTATAATATTTAAATTAAAGCAATTAATATAATTTTTTCCATAATTTGTGTTTTTATTCATTATATATTTTCATATAAATATAATATTGGTGATATATGAAGTAAAAAATTTAAAAATGGTTGTATTTATTATTTTTTTTAATTTTCGTTTATTTTTCATATTCGTCAGTTGTAATTGATACCTTGAAAAATATTATCAGTTATTTAAAATATCTAATGGAATTTTGTGAAAATGCTATTATTTGAAAAAAAAAACATATAGCTTCTGGTATAAAAGGGTATTTTAAGTTATTTGAAGCATATAACATTTATTTTAATAGGGTTTTACTCATCATTTTTTCTCATCGTTTTTCTCATAGGGGTCTTTGTGTTTTTCAATACATCATTGCATTCAAAATGCTACTCTTTCCACAAATATTAATCAATCACTTCCATTTTCTTCTGAGTGTTATACATAATACATATAACAAAAGTGGTTTTCCATTTTGTATAGAAATGTATACTTTTTTTAAAAAAATAATAATAATTTAAGAGATATCTGTATTTTTGCTGAATTTTAGCGTGAAGACCAACATTTTATTTTTTTTATCAGAAACTTAATTGTTAAGTTATTACAAATTCGATTCCTAAATTTGTTTAAAATATCTTTGAGAATATTACAAAAATTTTTCATAGTAAAAAATTAATAAATAAAGGAGGAGTAGAGTTTTGAAAGTTTTCAAATTTTCTTAAAAAAAATTAAATTTTCAAAATTGTGATAACAATGTGTTCAAATTTTCACGCAAAATCATTTTCTTGAATAGAAACACTACATAGCTCACTAAAACTAAATTTTTAAATGTATTAATAAAAAAAATGGTTCAAGGGTACCGAGTCCCCTTAATAACATCATGTCGATTGGAGTTGAAAGACTTCGGGGGGGGGGTGGAGTAGGACTTTACTTATAATCACATCTGGAGTGTAGACGGTTATCCAGAAATGCAGGGGGAAAGAGCGCTGACAGACTAGAAACCAAAAGAAAGGTAACGAGCGAAGAGAAGTTAGTTGGGAGCTGAGCTGCACTGAGAACTGTAGGGTTTGTTCAAAAATAGAGGGCACGAAGGGAGTTAACATAACACTGCTTCGTGGTACCATCTATGGAGCAAATGTGGAACTATTTATCAATATCCTTGATTTTTGAATTAATAAATTTATAATCAACTGGAAAATCCTACACACACACCACACACACACACATACACATTATATATAGGTAGCTATATAGGAGGTGGGAGGGGCATTCTCTTAGGTTTAGGTGGTATTGAAATTATTCTTCAGAGATATCCATAAGCGCTTCTAAGATGGCGAATTTTTTATTTGCTTGTCCTTTTGCATTTTGAATTTTATGGAGATTTGTAAGCAGTCCTGGAATGATTGAGAAGATTTCGGCAAGAGCTTTGAGTTGTTCGATATATATATATATATATATATATATATATATATATATATATATATAATATTCATAAAATAATAGGATTTTTTTAAATCAGGTACATCTCTCTCTCTCTCTTTTACTTTTTTTGGAAAGTAATATTAAAGAACAAGTTTTAAATATTTAAAGTCATGCTCCAAATTAAGCGAATCAAACATTAGATTTCTAAGGAGGTATAGGAAATTGTGAATTAAAAATAAACTT
Organism: Nephila pilipes; assembly: GCA_019974015.1. Lineage (NCBI taxonomy): Eukaryota > Metazoa > Arthropoda > Arachnida > Araneae > Nephilidae > Nephila > Nephila pilipes. The sequence continues at coordinate 36,183 of BMAW01011200.1, read as the reverse complement.
TCAAAAAAGGCCGATACATTTGAAAATTTATGATACAAAATAAAATTAAGTGAATTGTCTTAAAAATAATGTGATCAGCTCACAAAAATTTAATTATGAAGTTCTGTGATCCAGCACAAATAAATATAGAATTTCTTCTCGTATGATTAGGAATTCAATCTTTTAAACGAAAATTCTACAGAAATATCCTTTCTTTTTACTGACAAGTAAGTAAGAGATATCATAAATAAAAATGAAGCTTTCAAAAATATAATATTTCATTTTCATTTGATTAAATTATGTTTTAATGCTTATGGAAACTATAGACTTGTTCTCCGTAATGCTCCTTTTTCTTCGAAATAGTTAATATGCTAGGTTTGGATGACAGAATTATTTTAAAAATATTTTTAACTGAATATTTACAAATGATTTTTCAAATTTTTATTGAATAATGAATTGAACAGTTGCTATGTATGGAATAAAATGTTTAAGAAATTAATACAAATTCTTCTTATATCTGCAGAAAATTTTAAAATGCATAATATCAAATTTTAAATTTTAAAGCATGTAAATATTATAATTTTCATTCTGGAGGAAATATCTCTAGGAATTTCTACATCGAAGGAAAAGAAAAAGTTTCATTTTTTACATTTAATTATTACAGATGAAGGGGAAAATCTCTTTTTAACAGATTTTCTTCTAGATAATAGAACTGCAGATTACTTTCAGTAAGTACAAATTATTTGTACTTTAGGGAAAACAAACTATAACACAATATCCATCTGGACTACAAAATAGTAAATGTTAGTGTACAACTTTTTGGAGAACAGGGGGAGAAAATAGTCATTTAACCAGAGAAAAGGCATAAAAATAGAACTGGTATAAACATGAGAAAATAGTACATATTAAGTGAAATTATATCGAGAAAAAGACAATTTCAACCTAAATGCAACATGTATTTAATAAGACATCGAGTATATTTTCGAATTATGATCTTAATTCATATGAAGGAAATTAGAATATATAAATCTGAAGTATATATGTATGTTAAATTTTCAATAAAATTGCAAGCTTAGATCCGGAGAAATAAGCATCCAGAATAACCACCTTTGATACAAATAACAGCTGTTATACACCTGTAGATTGAGTCAAACTGTGATTGGATGACATCTACAGGTATTGTTGATCATGTATCTTCAATATGATGCCACAGTTCATCGACTGTAGTGACTAGTGTATGGCAAGGAGCCAGTCACAATAAAGTACAGTACAATAAGACATTAATGATAAGTCAAATGCATTATGATATTAATGTTAAGTACAAAATAAACTTATTCGCTGATACTCTGTTTAATCGTTATTAGTAACATAGGCACAGGTTTTTAAAATATTATTGGATATTCCTTGTTATAGCATAATATCTAACAATTAATGTTTTTTATATATTAGAAATATCTTTCATGATCCTACGTATGTCCTATTATACTTATTTTAATTTTATATTTTTAATTAAATGTTTATTTTCTTTATTGTTATTTAGGTCTTGAATTACTATTTCTTTTATTATGATATTTGCTTTATTAAGTTGTATTTATATCAAATTGTATGCTTTAAATTTCTTTTTGCTAAAATTCTTATAGTTTCTTACATATTTTCATATGTACTTTCTAGATTTTAAGTGTGTATATCTTCTTTTTGATACTTCTTGTAAATGTAATTAAAATGATTTAATTTTTTAAAAAAAAAATGCTATAATTATGATCAGCAGCTCATCTTTGAACTCAATGAACCGTCTGAAGTTTTCAAAATTTTACGAAATGTTATTTAAAAATAAAACTGATCGTAGACCTTCCGCAATTTCCAAATGCATTTCTTTCAGTTTGTCTACAGTCTTGCAAAATGTTTTTTATAAATGATTCGACATTGTTTTTGTGTGTGTCATTTTCAAAAATAATTGCTGTTTTAGTAGAAAATTTTTTTAGGTGGACCTTCAGATTCGAATGCAACTTTTAGCTCTTACCAAACATCAATAGAAGTGATGCAGTGTCTAACATGACAAAGTTCATTTTGACTGATATACAACATAACGTAAGCATGAGCTTTTCGATCAATTTCTATCCATCTGTGTGGGTTTCAATGGCATCGGGTACGACTGCTTCGTTAGGCTAAATTTCGTTACCATTTACCTTTTCCCATTGGTCGTTTTTGATTAAGATCGCTTCAATTTTTAATTTCCAGGTAGCGAAATTTTAGCAAACCTTTCGATTACTGTTAATTTTGCCATCCCAAATTTCAGCTTTACAGTTCAGGAATGGGTCACATTTTCCATTTCGTACATAGTTTCAGATCGTTTGGAATGGCCGCATCTAATTGTTAATCGTTTTGGCTTCGGGATCCATCACCATTGTTGATGCCAGCGCAGTGATTACTCAAGCACATTCACGAAAGTATGTTTATTTACAGCGATTCTAAAAAAACATAATATTAAAGATACATAGAAGTGAACACGGCAGTGGTAACACTAGTTTCGAGGTACACTCAGAAGTAACGTAATAGTTCTAAAGAGAACTTCTTCTAGTTTACGCGACTGCTCAGCCACAGCTTACATGGTGCAGGCAATTTTTTGAATAGGGTAAAAGAACAATAATTAGACATTGATATCCAACAGGTATTTATATTTTTTATTATAATAACTTTCCTATGAATTATTTTGCTTATAATTTACACTAAATATATAATAGCTCTTTATTCCAGTTAATTTTAATTAATAGTTTTTTATCTTTGATTTAGTATATATATATTGAATATTTATTATATAATTTCGATTGTACCTGGTATTTATTAGTAGAACACCAATGAAACTGAAAATAAATTTGTCAAAATATATTTTTTTTTCATTTGTGGTTTTTTTTTTAAGAAAGAAAGGAATATCTCACTATATTTTCATAGGCATTCGAAATTGCTTTTATTAAATACCTAATTCATTAAAACCATCAATTCATGATTTCATGTACACACGATATTTTAATTTTTAACGTTTGTTCTAATTTTAATTACAAACAGCTTAAATATATACAATTTCATAATTTATCGCTTCCTATAATTTTTATATCGGAAAAGTTTACTGTTGTCCATTTCTCGATATTTCCTCGTTTATTATTACTTTTATTCTTATATTTAATTGAGTAATTTAATTATAATTATAATAAAAAGTGCACCTTAGGTGGCTAAATCTATTCTTTACGAGACTTTGCATAGAAGTGTTAAGATTTGTCTTTCTTATTTTGTTTGTTTTAACAAAATATCTGCTTTGATATTTGAGACACTGGCTGTATTTCTTTTTGATTTAGTATATAAATTAAATATTTCCCTTTTTACTATGTAATTTTAATTTTTCCTGGTCCTGAAACTGAAAATAAATTTGTCAAAATGTTTTTTCATTTGTGATTTTTTTAAGAGAAAAAGTGAGTAGTTCACGATATTTGTGGGGGGGGGGGTACCAGCGCAGGTGGCGGCCTGGCGCAACACCGAAGTTTAAAATTACGAGTTCTGTTGCCAACAGCCCTCTTGTTGCTTCTAGTACGACGTTAAAAAACTAAACCATTAAAATAATCAGTTCACAATTTCTTGTACGCAAGGTATTTTATTAACTATTATTTTCCTCGAAATGCGTTTTTTAAATATATACATAATGAAATAGATTATCTGACATAGAATTAATACGCTTTTATAAATTTTCATTGTAATATGTAGGTTATTTTCACAAAATCCTAAAATCTCAAGACTCACCCATTGTTTCAATATGAAACCACTTATATATATATATTTCTTAAAGAAATACGTATTCATGTAGCAATTTGTGGGAAAAAAGGTTAACACTAACAAGCAAGATTCTATTTGCATGTCTATCTATTGTGAAGCAATAAGGTGATTCTGAAATAAATAGCGCTGTATAGCATATAGTTTCTGAAACTTTTAGAAGTAGTAAAAATTCTATACATATAGGGGAAAAAAACAGAAAAATACTATTGCAGTTTTAAAATATCGTAAAACGGGCCTTTGAGAACAGAGAGATGAACAAGTTCTTTTAGGGATCGATCGATGGGGAGCACAAACAGAGGAGCAGACTGAGATTGAATGATACGAAACTTATCAACTTAACTAAGTAAACATAAGCAGCAAGAAAAATTGTGTGGTTACACATTTTCATTCTTTCGTGAAAAAATGTTTAAAAATTCGATCTTTTTTAAATTTTGCTGTTATAAAATTCAGAGAGCTTTGTTGAAATAGTTGATGTTCAATTTTTGAGAATATGATTAACGGAGCATTTAAAAAGCAGATTTTAAAATTGTTAATACATATGCCACACACGCGAGACATAGAAAAATCCCTGTAATTGTGATTTTCTTAAAATGCGGTCTTTTACAATTCTGTTAGACCTTTTTTAAAGTCAACCTATTTATGCCTGATATGTTGCACCTTGTGAAATGATATTATTTTCTATGCCGTGAACATAATTTTTCCTAATAAATACTTATATGTCTCAGGTATTGTACAATGTTACGAAAATTGGGGGAAATTTGAATCAAAACAAAGTTTTTAAGAAACTTTATACTTTTATTATTGAAATCCTAACTATGTTTAGTGTGTTAATCTTATATGTATATCTCCTCTTATATCTTTTAGAAATTTGTTACATTTTATGCAAGACGCACCCAAAGGTAAGTGCATGAATAATGAATATAAATATAGCTATAATGGATATAAATTTCTCATACAAAACTATTTATGCATATAAATGTGATTTTCTGTGTTAAAAGAGATACGTAAGTTTTTATATATATATATATATATATATATATATATATATATATATATATATATATATATATATATATATATATATATATATATATATATATATGATTTTCAATGCTTGTAATTTTAAAAGGGAGAATTACTTAAATTTGGCGTAAATTAAGCTAAATTGTAAATGTGGAAGGCTAAATTAAACTAAATTGTAAATGTGGTGTTTTAATTACATTGAAGTTATAATTAATTCAAAGAAATAAAGCAAAGCAAAACTGTGAATATAATTCTTGAGTCATTGTCTTTGCCGTATTTGAATGCTTATGATTATTTTTATTTTCGCTAGACACTAACGTCTGATATTGTCTGATATTTAAGCGATATTTTCTGAGATTCAAATATAGTGTATGTCAATGTTGCAAGTTGCGAAAGAAAGTGTTTAGAAGGATTGATTCATTGCACGTTGTTCTGCTGTTGAACTGAAAAAAAAATCTTAATTTTTTTTTCCCGTATTAAAAATAAAATCTTACTTTCACATTTATTATTAGGATATTTTCTGGTTCTTATTTAATTTTTTAAACTTTTAATAGAGCTATAAGGAAGAAGGATCTCGTAGCTTTGAGACGAAGTTAAGAAAAGAAGTTCAAACACAAAACTGATACTTTAATATTTTATATTCTGCACCTTCTCTTGTGAGCTTTGTGACTTATATCCATTAAACATGCAACACCCTCTATTATTTCGTACAAAGAGTCAAATAGTTATTTTTACACCTTAAAGTTTTTGCTAGATAACTAATGCATAGAATATCCTTTTTGTTTCTCGAGAAAAATTCCTAATTCCATGACGATTGATTTGAATCAATTAGGTGAAATTCTCAAACTTCTCCTGCTATTATTACGGGATTCATGAGATACTCTCTGTTTTCTTCTTTTCGTTTCTTCATAGAGCTTCTAAGAATATGTTAAATCTCTAATAGCTCCAAAAGGAAAGTAAGGTGTGTTTTTAATTTTAAAATTGATTTACGTATGATAAGAAATAAATCATGTATTTGTTGAAACTTGCAATTTAATGCTAACTATATGTAAGACTGTTTAGCGAAGTTATTCGTGAATGTTTAGCAGCCTTTAAGAAGCTTCCTTTAAAGCAAGACTTTCAAGAATCAGTTACGGGTGGGAAACCTTCACCTCAGTTCCCCAGAAAGATGCTATTATAATGAAAGTATTGGCAATTTTATTGCGTATTATGTTTTAATGTGTCGAATGAATATCAGACAGGAAGTAATTTTAAAATTATTATAGATCTTTAAAGAAATGAAAATTTAAATCGAACTGAATATTACGGGTCACAAAACAAGAGAGAATAACTTTTCGTCTAGGATGGCCAGTTTTTGTCTTTGTATGATTACACATTTGTAAATTTTTTAAACACATTTGTACACAAATCAATTTATAAAATAAAGATCCTAGTGTGAAAATTATCACAATATCAAAAATCTTTCTAGATGTCAAATCTAATTTACATAATCACATTTCGATTTCTTCCAGAGTCCCCTAAGAAATGGTCATTTGAAATCTTAAATACATATCAATATGAACCATCATACAAATTTTCGGGAGTATATTTTTTTAAAAAAATCTAATTCGTAATCACATTCTTTACATTCTCCAATAAATTTCTTACCATATTTATCATGAGCAGCTAGCAATTTATTATCATGCAGAAAGTTTAAAATAATGTTTCTTAAATTGGATATGTGAAAAGTATTTTCTCAATTAGGTATTTTAATTACTTAAAATTTAAATGCATCCCTTTTGTCCGATAGATTGCTATAAACAGTGTATTCCCATAACTGTAGTTCTATATCTAAATATTCAGCCTTACTTTATCTGAACTTGGCTGTAATAAAACCAAACAATTTTAATAAGAATCAATATTCAGTTTAAAATCTTTACAATCCTGAAAATTATTCGGTCGTCTATGCGTCAATTTAAAGCGAAAAAAGATAGTTGTTTCAGTAGTTCGATTCATAAAAATATAGATATAGATAGCTAGAATATTGCTAGCAGGACCTCCTTGAAGAACCCCTTTATCTGTCTATATATTTTTTATTGAAAATTATATAATTTTCTTGTAATACTAATTGTAAACGGCTCTTAAATTTGCTCAGCTTTATCGTATTTTCTATGTTATAATTATTACAGAATATCCTCAGAGCCCTTATCATTTCCTCTTTATCAATTGAGTTAAATAAATCCTGAAATTCATAACTATAAATTGACTGGATTTGGATATTGTCTAAGGAATTAATTAATTCCGTACTATTTTAATAATAGTGGTTTCTTCAAAATTGTCGAATATATTATTCAAAACATTCTGCAAAATTTTACGACGTTTAGATGTGTATATATTACAGCCATTTGTTATAGTTCTGAATTTAATTGAGTTCTTATGGAATTTTGGAATCAGGAAAACAAGTCTGAAAATATTATTATCGTCCTACATACCAAGTGTTTATGAAATGCGAATAATCTATTAGTAGTTTCTCCGTTTTCGCATTTTGAAAGAGAAAAAGCTTCATTATTTTTAAAATATTCATCCACCTTTTTAAAGTAAAATGCCTGCATATAATTGCAAATTTACCGAGATTTGTATCTACATTAACTATAAAGTTTGTTTATAGAATTTTTATAGAAGGTCTCATATTTCTGAATTTACATCATTATTAAATCTATATTCAACATTTTTTAGATCGTTGAGTAATCTATCTATCAAATCTTTAAAGGCTTCATAGGGCATATTATATTAAATAGCTATTTTAATTATAATATTATCAAGATCTTTACATATTTCATTCTTAGCTACATACATTCTATAAAAAAAAAGCACGACGCACTTAGAAAGAGTTGTCCGATGGAGACAAGAATTGGAGGCTGGAAAATTATGAATAGAATATGAAATCATTAAAATTTCAGAAAAATTGAATGATTTATTTCAGAGTAACACAGTTAAAAAGTAACGAACTCAATAAGGTGTTCACTCAACTCTAGCTTGCATGCAAGTTGCCAAATGACATGGCATAGAGTGATAAATCTCCCTGCTTGTCTCCTGCAGTATTTCCTGCAAAAATTGCTCCAATCGTTGGGATAGGTCATCAATATTCCCTGGTAGGTGCAGTCACCTTCCCATCATATATCATACATGCTCGATTGGACAAAGATCTGACTGGCCATGTAAGTGTTTGACAAGCTCTAAGACAGTTCATAGCAAAACGTGCCGCATGTGGTCTGGCATTATCTTGCTGAAAAATTAGGTCAGGGTACTGGAAAAGGAACGGTAGCAAAACAGGTCTCAGAATGTCGTCAACGAATCGCTGTACTATAAGTGAGCCTCTAATGACGACCAAAGGGGACCAGCTATCAAGGAAAATGGCACCCCAGACCATAACATCTGGTTGAGGGCCTGTGTTTCGTACAATAGAAAAAAGCTGGATCGGTACGATACTCAGGAAGTCTCCAGACTAGTCTTCGAAGATAGTCAGGACCCAGTTGGAAGCGGGATTCGTTGCTAAACACTGTATGTCTCCAGTCAGCATCATTCCAAACTGATCTGGCCAAGCATCACTGCAATCTGGTCGGTACGAGCGTAGATTTCTCTCTATCAGCCATCTGCGAATGGTCATAGTGGACACTCGTGTGCGAGTTGCACATTTGATGTTTGATAATGATGAATTAGGCACTGTGACGGTAAATCTGACAATCACTCTGTCCTCCCGATCTGATTTGGCCCTAGGTCGACCGCTACCCTCATGACGCTGAAATCTGCTACTATCCACCCATTCTTGCCTACCTCTTCTAATAGCCGCATCGCTTCGACCTATATGACGAGCGATTCCAGGATTTTCCCAACCTCCCTCTTTCAGTCCAACGATAGGACTTCTTTTAAACTCTAACAGTAGCTTGTAATGAGCTCGAATTCAGAGGTGTGGCATCTTTTCAGTTGTCGAAAGGTATCCATTCGATTGAGAATCCCTTTTTATATACATCTGCTGAGTACGCAGTTCCGATGCGCTGTAGCTCCCGCTATTCAGTCATTGATCACCAAATTTTAATAATTTGCATGATTGATCTAAATGTCTTAGCAATCGAATTTTCATTACCATCGGGCAACTCCTTCTTGATGCGTTTTTTTGTTACAGTTTGTAATTGCCCTCAGTTATTAATAATCAAAAGCTATTAAAATCCAAAATTTCAAATTTCAGTGACCACGTTGGCATGATATTCATTCACGTAGTCACCGTACTGATTACAAACACACACTTACATTGACCCAACAATTCTGAATCCACACCGTAATTATAATTAAATATTGACTTTCCAATAATTAGTTGTGACTAAAAGCACATTCTGTAGTTATAGTTTTAATTAGGAATAAATACATTTACTTTTTAAAAACACTTGAAAAATTTAACTTATTGAAAGATTTGTTAAAAAGTTGAATTGTGTATCATTCTGTTAAAATATCTTCGCCTATATGCTTTATATATATATATATATATATATATATATATATATATATATATAATTGCAAATAAGAAAAATTACAAAAAATTAGTTATATAATTTTTATTATTTCAATTATTTTTGAAAATAAATTGGTTAATCAGCTTTAACTTATGTAATAAAAAAATATTCAAGCCATTTTGTATATTTAAAGACATATCTACTAATTTGATATTTATGAGAGAAATGTTACTTAAAATGTAGGAAATCATAGGAATGAGTTTTAAAGAGCCATTATTTACTTCTAAAATTTTTGAATAAATATTTAGTTTTTAATTGCTATTATTAGCTACAGGAGAAAATACATGAAACAAACGGCTGATTAATTAATATATGTGTGAGAATTTATATTCTATTACTAATTCTTCTTACAGCGAGTTCATGCAATAATCCACGTTATACACTGACGTTAGACAACTCCCAGTTTCTTAATCTAACTTTGGATACATTTTATAATTTCAGTTGATAAAATTATCGATTTCTATCGAAATAAAAAATGATTACCTGAATTAAATAAAGATAAGATGTGTAATGAATTGAATTAAGCATAGCGATCTGAAAGCGAAATAGAATTGAAAGGAATGGAAAGGATAGATGAAAATAAGAAGCACGTGGATGTTAGTTAAACAAAAATTGGTATAAACTGCTGAAGGTGATAGATTGTCATTCAAAATGCTTAGAAATGACTCCTGGTTCGAATATGTGGTCATCGGAGTCGAATCCTCTGAATCAAGAAATGCCTCCCTCGATTCATATGAGTTGGTAAACTATAATGGTATTCCTTAATTGTAAACTAGGATTCAGACGAGTTGAATGAACTTCTAGATAATCTAACCTTGCATAATCTATGAAGATAGTTAATAAACTATTATTGATTTTTTTCTATTAGATTTGTGACCTTTCCTACTAAACCAAAACTAACATGTATGTGTTACTTAATTTGATACCAAAATGAAGGAAATGTCCTTTAACACCCAACATTTCGTAAAATAGATTTTACATAAAATTGAACGGGAACATAAGGTCTTATTATTAATAACCACAGGATAATGATGGTCTTTTTAGGAAAAAAAAATGTTGTAAAATTGACGGTAAAATCCATTTGAAAATAATTTTTGCGTAAATTTATACAAAGTGTTGAATGTTGACACTTATATATACTAATTATTCACAAATGAATGCTATTTTCAATTTTTCGCGTTAAGCATCGAAAATTTTCAAAAGCGAAGTATAATTATTAACACTTAAAAAGGTCTTTATCTTTCATGCATTTCTACTCTATAATTTGCTCACATTATCATGAATCAAAATCAATCATTTTCATTTAATTATAGAATAAAATTTGAAAATAAATATGTATTGACTGACTGAAATATATATATATATACTAGCTCACATCCCCTCCACTTCTTTGGGCAGACGATAGTATTATATTCTGGAAACAATGCGTAATGCGTATAAGAAAATTTTCAATTTTTAAACGATAATGATAATCTAAATTTAAAATTTTGAGAAATTGATTGTCTGTAATAATGGTTATCCATGACTTTCAATTATTTGAGAAAAATATTTAATTGTTAATAGTTTATCAATGAATAGATAAGTTATTCAGTAAATATGTCATTGTACAGAATTTCGCATCACACATGAGGTAATGTGTAGCGCAAAGCCTTCCCATTTTCTTACATTGCGGGTCCCCAGTATGCCTAAACAATGTAAAAATTGACAGCATAAAAATAAAAATGCATTTATATATATATATATTTTAATTTTTTAAACCTATTGAATCAATTTTTTTTGTGTATTACATTTTGAATGTCTTTATTTTATATGCATGGCAATTTTTGGGAATGACAACTACATTTTTATTTTTTATTATATCAATTTATTTATCTTAATTATTACATTCATTATTAATTTATCCTATTGTAATTTTAGAAATAGTTACATAAAAAATGAACTAATATGCCTACATTTCCAAAACTTCTCTATAGACAACATTCTTCGTCAGTTTTTCTGGTTGAAAGATGATTTGAACTTCACGTGAACTAACTCTTGAACATGCCACATAAAAATGACCATGGGATAAACAGTCACTTTGTAAATCTACACCAGCCAATTTTAAATTCTATCCTTGTGCTTTATTGATAGTCATCGTAAAACAAACTCTAAATGGGAACTGCAAACGCTTAAATTCAAAATGATAATCTGATGGAATTAGTGGTATTCTTGGAATGAATACATTTTCCCCCTTATACTTTCTTGTAAAAATAGTCACTTCTATAACTTTTTCCTTAGAGTTTTCACTTTGAGTCTGGTGCCGTTACGTAATGTAGAAGGATTTAAATTACGCAACAATATTATTGGTATCCAATCTTTAAGTAAAGAGAATGAGGCGGTATGTCTGGAGGATTGAGTGTGTGCAGAAACTCCACAGGATAATGAATAGTATCTTCTACCTCTATGACTGTATCTATAGACTCATACTTTATCTGATCAGTTGTTAGTTTCTCTAGCATAAATTCGTTAATTTTACAGATTCATTTGTTGGAGTCAGAATTGCTCTTTCTTTCAACCACGATAAGATATCTAGTGTGGTATATTTAATATTTGGGTTTATTCTATCAGTCAAAGTAATCAAATCTCCCACAGTATCACATAGGTTATTTGGAATATTTATCTTTCCTTCTTGCTCTGTATTATTTCCATTACCTATATCATTCAATAGTTCGGAAAACTCTTTCGCCCTCAAGTTATTTTAAAGAGAGACCCTCATAGTAACTTTCAAGTATAAGACTTTTATATGGGGCCATAAAATTGAAGATTTCAAACAGGCTTTAATTTCATCTGCGCGTGTCCCTCGTGGTACGACAGGTAAAGTTTGTCTAAAGTCACCAGCTAAAAGAACAGTCAAACCATCCATTAGTCGATTACTTCCTCTAATGTTCTTATAGTGCTTCAGTAGTCGAGAGCTTCAACTCCTTTCTTGTGGGCAATAGTACATTCGTCCCATACTATAGTTTTTGTTTCTCTGAGTACGTGCGCCATGTCACTTTGTTTGGATAGATTACGAATGGTACTTTCAGAACGATTCAAACCAAGAGGAAGTTTGAATACTGAGTGCGCCGTCTTGCTTCCATCAATCAACGATGCCACAATCCCTGACGAAGCTACAGCGATAACGATATTTTTTCAACTTCTAACTTTAGCAAGCAGAAGATTGATCAGTTCCACCAGGAACATTGAGAAATAATAAATGTCCGGAATTAGGATCAACACTGTTCAAGACATCATCATAAACCTTCTCTTGATCATGATTAAATTTCGAAACACCTACAGTGACTACTTGGATCAACTCAGATACATCGTAAGCCAAGTCAGTCATACACTGACAGCTGTTAATAACGATGCTTTGCTCTCTTATGGGCTCTGGGAGCCCAAAGAGTTACAATAACTTGCCTGACATTGATGCAATAACGTCTTCTAGAAGAATAAGACATTGATTGTAAACAATATCAACGACCGGCTCAACTTTCTACTCTCAGCCTCCATTTGCCTTCGAATATCTTCTGACAAACTTTCCCGGTATTTTCCCCATAACTTTATCGGATCTCCTGCTTAACAAAAAACTACCATAATCGCAAATAACTCTCTAACTTTATACGGAGAATCGAAAATCGAAGCTTCCTCTAAAGTACAATCCCAATGAGTATCAAATTCCAATAATCCAAGTGCTCTACAAGCTGCCTGAAATGTTAGATGCACTACTCCTTCTACAATTTTTAAGGCTTTAAATGACGTCGGACTTCAAATCTCATGTAAGAGAAGTCTTAAATAGTTGCATTCTGTATTTTCGGAATGGACAGTATACACTCAACCCAACACATTATCATTTTTGATTTCTGAAAAACCCCTTACGAACTTTCCCTTTTTTCTACTAAAGAATTCATTTTCCCTCCAAACGTAATAACCTGCAACTTCACTATATAAAAGAGTTCGTGCAAAATCATCTACTTTACAATGGTCAAAAAACCTCATAAGGGTTGTTTTTGTAGGATTTATGATTTTGTTAGCAACATTCTCTTCTGTGAAACCAACCCTTTGACCATTTTCAAGACGAACAGAAAGATGAACTACAGGAGCCTATCTCTCATAAATGTGAAAGCATAAGATACGCCAGGCTGCTTCAGAACTGTTTATGTATCGTCCTGCCTCATATCTAGAAATTTCATCCAAATTTTCTGCGGTAAACGCTGCTTGATCAGAACCTTTATTTACGTACTTGCAGATGTATTTAATACATTTAACCGAATTTCAATACTCAACATTGATATGAGCGTTGAAGTTCGTGACAAAACAGGGTTATATGGTACCGCCCATTGATTGTCAATATCATTTCCATTAATTTTGATTGCTATTCCACCATCTTCTGGAGATCGCCTTTGATACTAAAGATATCCATCTTCTCCCGTTTGAGTTTCTTTTAAAAAGAGCCTTGGGTATATTTTGGTTTAAACACCAGCTAGTATGCACGGTGAACTGTAGTTGAAGTTTCCACACAGATCATGAATCATCGTTGATTTAATAATTTCATGTAGAATTGGACCCTGATCGAAGTCAGATAATTCAGCCCTTACAATTTCATTAATAGAGTCAGGTCTTATTTTTTCTTCCAATCAGAGAAGAATATGAACATGTGGAAGTCCACGCTTCTGCCATTCTACCGTATACATGTTACACGTAGTATTGCCAAAGATACAACCTTTTGTCTGAAGATTCATCATGTGCTTATCATTCAAAGGAAATACCCTCGCAATGACACTGTGTCTATCATAAGAGTTTTGTCCTTGGCTCAAGAGATCTTTCATTTCTGACCATTTTGGATTGGAAGTGAATGTAATAAATAAGGCGGGATGTCCAAAATGTCTTACGTATGTCATAGTGTCTTGAGTTCGTTCATGCATGTAGCGAGGTCCTCCAGTAAAAGAAGACGGCAACACAACCATTTTATCTATTTCTGAAGACTGTGTATTCTTTTTTGCCTTAGCGTCTTTTAAGTGCTCATCTATTTCTCACTCCTAAGTTTTTTTCTGATAGTTACGAATCCACTCAAGCCTTTCAGTTTCTATTTTTGCATACATAATCGACCAAAAACTGATTAAAACGTTGTCGAAAGAGCAATAGATGATTGATTTTCCCTACAAGCTCCATCAATTTATAGCAGTAGAACTCAGAAGCAGAAACTGTCTTATTGATAGGAGCCTTAGTATTGTTATTATGTTTTGAAATATTTATACAATAACCATCTTCCCCACGAAAAAACATCAAAGGGTACTGAAGAGCATCGTAAACTCGATGCGTTTTACTAATTCGTACAAATTCACTGTCACTGCTGTATAGAATGATATCTCTTTTTTCGAAATCCTGATTCACAATAAGGACACCTACTTCTTTATTTTGAGGAGCATCGAAACGACCTTTGTGTTCTCCAGATGGTTTTTTTTATCGGTCTTAATTATAGCCTTGAACTCATTTTGGTCTTTAGGAACTGAAACAAAAGTAGCTTTGAAATCGCGAGTATATCTGTTATGTTCATGTAGTGTCTTTTGTAAGTGGCTAACTAATTCTGGCTTAACATCTTGGAAAATACCACAACGAATGTTCCGTTCACGTTCGTTGTCACCGAGAAAGTGTAACTGAAGAAAAGAAGGTTGTTGATGAGGCTCAGTCAAAAGACTACATATCGTATGGTAAACCTGCACCTGGACTTTAAATGCTGGCATAGAATTTCCCTCCTTCAATTCTTTTGCTCCGAATGACGTCATCTGAAAACATCTATTACACTTACGAATTATAGAAAGAAAATGTCCTCATAGATGATCCTTATGGTTGAGAAGACTATTCAAAGACTATTCGGATATCAGCTGGGGCTACCATAGCATAGTTTTTCAAATTTCACAATGCAAGGTCATTGAAATGCTTTGACTTGGCAGAGGAAGATATTTGGTGATAAATCGCTAAATGTAAGAATTTCGGGCTCAAAATTTACTTTATATATGACACACCTACAATAAATCCTTCTCAGCGGATTGTCTTGCGAGTGCGCTACTCCGTAAGAAGTCGCCATTTTAGTATTTTTCAAAATTCCGCTAAGTTTTAGAGCTAAACTATACTTCACCAACCGTGGGATTCCAAACTCATTTATTGCTAAATATGTACGTTTCCTATTTTCGACATGCTCAAAACTTCACATAAAGAGCCTCTTCGCCAAAATCTTGTCAATCCTCCATCAGCGCTTCAATATTAAACTATTTGGTATTTTTCCACTTCGCGCGCCCAAATCTCACCAAGTAAACTTAATTGGTGATAATACACAGTAAACATATAAAAAAATATATTCTGTTTGGCGTCGGTCATATCAATTTTGGCGTTAAAGTCACCACCGGTCGGATCTTATCCATAGGTTATGTAATTTTTGGCGATAAAGTCGCCAAAAATTACATAACCGATGGATAAGAGTAGATTAACGAATAAAAATTACATTTTGGATAAGACTTCCGTAAAATCCGTTCTTAGTGAGCATCTACATCGCAAAATGAGTAACTATGCTACATTTCAAGTCAATCGGTTGCATAGTCTTAGAGATCTCGTGATGAGTCAGTTAGTGGTGTTTCCCTCATATATAACAATGTATATAGAGAGAGAGATTCAAAGAAAAGAATACATTTGTTACATTAATAATTGTTTACCTCAAAATATATATTGGCTGCGTAATTTCATATACTTTAATTTTTAATGTTTCTTCAAATGAAAAATACAAATGTTAACAAATTGTTTGAAATTTAAGAAAATTATAATTGAGTAAATTTGTATTTAAAAAACTTTCTCCCAATTAGTATAGGGATACATTGCTTTTAATTAAATAAATACTTGATCAGAAGCTAAATTTGCGAAAGTTT
>BMAW01011200.1:9793-19864 GCA_019974015.1 Nephila pilipes | reverse complement strand
TTTTAATTAAATAAATACTTGATCAGAAGCTAAATTTGCGAAAGTTTGTATAATGTGTTTAAATATTCAGTAATATGTTTACATCGTCATTTTTCGAATATGAAAACCATACTTGCATATTGATATAATTTGAATCTTTTTAATGAATAACTGGTAAAAAACTGAACTTTGTAATTTATACACAAAGTATATTGGTTTAAAGTAAAAACAAAATATTATTCCACACATTGTAAAGCAATTATTGTAAATTGATTATAGCTTTTCATTTGTGAATTATAAAATTGGGGATCAGAATTTCTTGGAGAGCAAGAGTAACTTTAATGTTAAATAAAACAATTCAAAGTAATATTTAAAATTGGTGATGTTTCGTAAGAAAAAGAATTGAAACTACATATAGTCAGCAAAGAAAACTGACACAGACACACAATGTAGTTTAAAATTTTCTATTTAATCAATATAATACCAATATTTTTTATTAATAATTTTAGCAAATTCAAGTATTTTATATCTGATAAATAATTTTGTGAAGGAATTTACATCGAATTTCATGGTTCGTTATGTCATTTCATTTTAACCTAAGCGTGGTTGATATAATGATCCATTATTCTTCTAATCTGAAAATCTGATAGTTTCCAATTAATTCTATTTATCCTCTTTCCTTCGAGTAACATAAGCTGAATGATATCGAATTCATATTGGTTGATAATGAAGAAATTATTCTAGCACTGGGAAACATAGCTCCTTGTGTTTAATTGATGAAGGTTACTTTTTTAGTCCTTTTCTGCCGATTCCTTCACTGAATGTTACATGCACTTATTTGTTAGGAATAATTATATTCTCTTGAACTTTGTAACTTTTATGTCAAACAAAATGATTAAATGTAAACATGTTTTTGATAGAAGAAAACTTTGCAGAGAGAAATAAAAAGATATTTATGACTTAGTACTAACTATATCGTAAGCTTTTTAAGATCAAAATGAATAATCGAAAATTTAAACAATCAAAAACAAGTTTATCGATGCCCAGTTTCTAATTTTGAATTTATTGATACGATTTAATAGATCAGACGTATGAGATAAATAATATCATCAAGTTTTCAAAATATTTAAGAAATGAATTATGTAATAATTTTGCATAATTTTTGTATTCCATATGTATCTGCCTTAATTAAATTGAAATCAAATCAAAACCTTAATATTTGCAATAAATTTATAAAGATGAGAATATAATACAAGATTAAGACAGATAATTATTCTGCAATGTTACTTAAAATAACTGTATTGAGCCACATATATGAATGTGCATCATTCTATTTCCAATCGTTACATATTTATAGTTTAAATAACCAATAAGATATTTTTCTTCAAGAGCCATTTACTGATAATTTTGTCCGTAATGATGGAAATATAAATCGTTTTAAAGGAAATCTATAAAATATCTTGAAATATTTCGCGATAGTTCATGTAACATATATGAAAGATTTTGATTAAATAAAGTGGGTTTACAAAATAATCTTTCGAACTGATAAGCTGTAAATGATGGTACATTATCTTGTCGGTTCTAGAGTTAAACCTTACATCCCTAATAATATTAATGTATTTCTTGAATGTTTATAATTAATCTACTATTCCAGACAAATTATTTATTTGCCTACAAAACATAATTTAATTTTGCATCTTATTTTAAACTCAGTTTATATTTGCATCCTGAATATCAGCAACATTTGATTTATTATGTCTAGAACATTAATCAATAATTAATAACTCGAATTCCTTTCTGCCTCACTTTTATGATTTCAGTGAAATTTTGCTTTTACGCGAAGGAAATTTATTTACATAAATATTGAGATATGCCACGTGATTTAATATAATTTACGTAAAAAGTGGTTGAATACATTCAATGATAAGATATAAGCAAATAATTTTATGAACTACAAAAATTAAAAAAGTGTAAGAGATGAGAATCCAGGTTCAATGCTATTGGGATTTCCTCTCATACCTTGAAATCAGAAAAGAGCTAAACTCTTATTAAAAGAAATAACTTAAAGATCAGCAATAAAAGCATATTTTTTTTGTTAAATTATGCTTTTCTCGTGATTTGATCGTTCAACTATCAATATAATGATGGTAGATATTCTCATGAATAATTCATATTCAAAGAGCATTGCAAGTTTACGACCATCGTATTGTTAATGTCATTAGTTCTAATTCTAAGTCATGTGTTCTATTTCTGATTACTCTAAGTACGTGCAAGTTAAATAATGAGGGCAATAGTTTGATTCGCGTATAGCCTCAGATCACTTGATGAGGTTTGAAATTCTGAGAATTGACCAATAAAGGCCAAATGTTGTTCATAAGAAACTTAATTTATGAATAAAGTTTCTTATTTCTTCTAGTTTTCTTGATGCCTATGATATATTATTTTGCAATATGTTTTTCTACAAAAATAAATCCTTTTGTATTAATTTAAAATTCCGTTAAATAACTGAATCATGATTTCATTTTCTCTGAAGAGTCCAAATTTATTTATACAAAAATGTATTTCAAAGCGAATTTTTGTAACATGTAAAAGCGATAATTATATCAACATAACACATATTTTAAATGAATCATGCTAAAATGAGTTTGGATTATTAAAATATTTGTGTAAATAAAATATGACATATTCTATAAGTTGTTTGAACTATAGATAATTTCTTTGTTAATATATGTGTAGGAAAAGCTCTTAAATTATTAGTTATCATTAAAACAGGAATAATGTTTCCATTTTAAGAGATTTTTTTTTGTTTAGTAATTCTATTTCACTAATAAACTAGTATTCTTCTTTAATAAATTCAATTAAAAATGTTTTGATATTTTCTTGTTAACTTTAAATTAATTAATAGCTGAATTTGTAACTACTATATAATTACAGTTTTCCTATTTGTTTCCAAAAGAAATTATTGGTAAACTTTATGAAATACGTTCTATGAACAATTCTTGAGGAAAAAATAGAACCTTTAGATTTTCCATATAATTCACAGTTTTTATATGGAAAATTTATGATCAGCATAAATTATGGTTTCTCATTCGTCTAATAAAATATTCTTGGCGTTTGAAATTTAAAAGTACATTTATTTTATGACTTTTAAATATTTCATTTTCTTTAGAGTTTTTGAGCCGAAAATGAAGATAAAATACCTCTTAACATTATCTAGGAAATAAAACAGGAAATATCTGCCCAAAGTTAGTTGATTAATTCTAAGACTTATTGGCGATTATTGTAAATAAAGAGAAACTCTAGACTTGCATCTTTCTCCGAAGAACAATAAATTATATTTTCTAGGACATAAATAATCTTACAAGCCTTTGATAGGCTTATAACAGAAAAAGCAGTTTTAAATTATTTGAATTTTATTTATATTACCGGGGAATAAAAGATACAACAGATGATCCTTCAACCAAGAAACTTGGAATTCTCTGAGATATGGCGACGCTTAAACTGGCATTTCATTTCTGTAATTTTCCCACTATTCAAAGTGAAGACTTTGGATATACTATTCAATTTAACGCATAACAGCTTATATTAATCCTAACTACTGAATTAAGGGGGAAGTAGAGTGTGAATTCATTTCGATGCCCTCTTAGTTTGAGACTTTAAACAAGAGGCTAACGTAGATTTCTTAATTCTTCAAATTAGAGATGGCAAATGTGGATTCTTTGCATTTACAGAACATTTCAGATATATTCTCATACGAATACACATCGTCAGTTTTCAAACTTCCATTTTCCATCACTTTCCAATAATTTGTCATTTGCAACGATTAGTAAGTTATTTGTAATTTAATACATGTTAGTTCAGTACATTCATAACATTAATCCTTATTTTAAGAGTGAATTCATGGAAAAAATAGAAATAATAATAATTAAATTATTTTTTTGTTCAGAATATAAACTGTAGTTATGTATTGAATTAAGTATTTTAAAGATTCGTTACTTAATAAACTTGTTACATTTCCAAACTTTAACTGATTTCATACATTTCTATTCTATCCGATGATGCCAATTTCTTGAGGTATAAAATAACAACTGTGCACTTTAGTGAAAACGCTCACTTAAGTTTTTCTTTTTTTTATAAGTTATTATAGTGTCATGTTTGATATCATTTTGATTTCTTTTTTGATGATGGTTAGAGTATGAAGTACATAAAATTAAGTATAATTTTGTTTCTTTGCAATTTAAAACCTCTGACTTAGGAAAATTAATATTATTTATCTTTAATAGCATAAAACTGATCCTTGGAAATTAAACAACATAATCAAATTCATAATAAAAGTAATATTTTTTAAATAATGCCTATCCTCCGATGGTATCTAGAAATAAATACAACTTAGAGCTAAAAATACTGAAGAATTTCATTCATTTCAACTATATTTGTAGTCATTACTTTGTGATTAACTAATTTTGCAAGAGAGATGTTCGTAGTGTAAATATAATTTAACAATATAATCCTTCTTTCAGCATTGTCTATGAAATCTTCCTTTTGGATTTACAAAACATTTTTTTTAATAATTTGAGCAGCTTATATTTTAAACTGTTGTTATCATTTAAAACTTAAAGTGTAAATATGTTTTGCTTTACAATACTATCTATTAATGCATTCTTGAATATATTATTACTATAAGGTACTCATTGATTAAAATTCGGAGAGTTAAAAATATTATACTTTCGAAAATATTGTACTTCAGATCCTCTACAAATTGTATAAGATAATTTCTTTGAATTTTACTATTAGTTTAAATTGTCGTTTATGTGCTTTCGTGCGTGTGCGCATGAGTTACAAGATAATCGTAAATTTTAGTAATAATTTACTTATCTGAAATTCTTTCATTTTCAGAACTTACGTTAAACACAAGGAAAGAAGAGAGGTTAAAGAAAAAATGCCATATATATGAATTACATATATTTTAATGAATCATAAGTACCCCTACGATAATTTAAAATTTAAATAAAGAGAAATATTGTCAAGTGTTTCAATAGAATTCCAAAAATTGATATTTTTTATATTAATACATTTTTCTCATAAGCTCTTCAATTACAGTATTCTTATTATTTTAACGTAGTCTGAAACTATTCCAAATCCGATTAAAAAAGTACTTGATAGTTACATTGTTTTTTGTTCCCTATATAATTTCATTCTTCACATATAATGCACACTCTCTTTTTATCTGTTTTTAACACAAATTAATCACATGCTACGTTGATCATGTCTTGAAGTATAAGACAGAAAAAAAAATATTATTTAACAATGATATTGGAAATTGCATTTAGTTTTATCGCTTCCTACACGAATAAGCAAGTATATTTAAACTTGAAAGAAAGGTTTTTCGTGTATTTCATGCAAGGAAAAAAAATACTAATTATTTAGAATGTCATCTCCAATCAACATTTCTTTAGAAATGAAATCCTAATTTTTTTTCTACGTTCAAGGTGGATAATTATCACGTCAGCGATTCAAACTAATCTCGTCATCTTACTATAGTTTTGTGCAACTAGGAATTAACAATTACTAAGAGACGAATCAATGTTACGTTAATTCTGGATTCGCTAATTATGTCATTAACTGCGAAAGATGGAGAAGCGCCAAAACTTTGCTACTTCATTAACTTATACAATTACCTAATCTCTTAGACGCGCAAGGTATGCATTGCCTAACGATTGTGTTGTTAGAAAATTTGAATTTTTAGTAAGAAATGTAACTAACCAGGTTTGCCTAAATGTAAATGTTTCTTTATTTTATCTCACTTTTGAAATCCATGTTATAAATGTGAATATTAATAAATGTTAACGTTTCTCATTTTTGATTACACTCGTTTAACGATGGTAGCTTAGAAAATTAAAATTATTAATTATAATTAGAGTATAGTGGACCTTAATAAAATACAAAAACAGAAGCGAAGAATTCGTAATAACTTAAGTGACCATTTTCAGGCTTTATCCTACCACACAATTGCGTACAGCAAGCAAAACTAAATCAAAATGAACTCTTTCTCAAATTATCCTCATAGGGTTCCTGAAAGTTTTTTTTTTAAATGAATCATTGAAATAAAAATTAATAAATTTGTTTATGCATGTCATCTAACTAATGTATTGAACAAAATATTCCTTAAGTGTTGTGCAGAAATTATTACTGTATATAAATCACATATGGACAGTTTTGTCAGGAAGGAAATATTGCACAAATACTTCAAAATTGAAACCATTCTATAACACATAAAACCAATTTCGAATGAACGAACTGAAAATTAACTTCAGGTCTGTAAATAATTGTCAAAATCCCATCCATTTAACCCGATTTCATACTACAGAATCTCTAGGATGCTATAAGAGAAAACCTGAATAAGTGTTTTATTCTCTTTCGGTTCGCTAAAAAATATGATCTACAAACAACTCTATGTAAATCGTTCTGATTTTATTGTCTTTAACAACTAATTCAGTTACTTTCACATTGCTTAGTTATGCTAATGTGATTTACTTAAATTTATGTATTATTCCAAACACTATAACAGTTATATTTAAAAACGATTTTTTAAGTGAAAAATAATTCATTATTTTGTTTAAATTTATTTAGTTATATTTTCTTAAAATTCGTCTTAACACATTTTTTCCCCGACCTTTGGAACGGATTAAACTATCAGACTATATCCTCATTACATTGTATAATCCTCATTATATTCCTGATTCCTTTAAATATATATTTGGATGAATTTTAATTTTTATGCTAAGATATTCTTAATGTTAGGAGAGAATTCATAGGTAAAAAATCTATAGGTTTTCAATACTATTAATTTCAAAAATACGTTGAAGTACACTTTTTTGAGCATAAAAATAGCTTCCAAAATGACTTTGAAAATGCATATTTTCAGATATAGTTATACTTCTTGGATGTATCTTATAATCATGCTTCAGTTTCATTATATTCCACTACTTATGTGAATTTTGCTTTAAATTTTAAAATTATATATCTAAATACATTTCAGTTCTATCCCATTATTTCCATTCTCTGCATAACATTGAATTACCTCAAAACTTCAGTAATCGTATTCCATGGGCCTTATAATTTTAAAAATTATCTATCGATCTTGTTATTTTAGAATATCTATCCCATATCTTTAAACCATGGTACATGATATTCATGTTTCAGGCATTAATATGTTTTCATTATAAGTTAAAAGATTAAATTTAAACTTAGAAACATCATATCGTGTGTTTAAAATTTCCTTGTTTGTGACATTTATTACAATTTGTGAAAAAGGAATTTTCATTGAGTGCCTTTGAAAGCAAATTTTTTATGACATTTCTATCATTATTTTGAAATTTTCCCAGCTGCCTTTTGAAAATCAAAAATAATGTGACAAATTTGATACATTATGATTATATAGATTTATCTCCAATAACAGCATTCTACAGAAATTGAAAGAATTTCAATGCTTTTTAATATATATGTATAAAGAACATTGTTTTAATAGTATGGTAATTTAACACACATGATCTGGTATTTACGTTTGAATTTTAAAATGAGAAATTTAAAACAAAACATTTGTCTAAGATTCATGAGTACTAAGAAATATCAGTTATATTAATTAAAATTTGTTTAAATGTTAATGTTATTATTTAAATCAGGTAGTTAATTAAAATTTCAGAGATGTTTTTAATTATAACTGTACATTGAGTAAGGCTAAAAAAATCATAATTTAATTTTAAAAATTATTGTTTTGTAATAATTATTATTTTTGGTCCATTTAAAAGGGTTTTGGTTTTATTTTTTATTATAATGTTTTCCTCATGTTTACTTTAAACACCTCATTGCGCTTAAAATGTGTAAATTAATTTATGATTTAGAAATATAACTTTATTGGAACTCAAAATATGAAAAACAAATATGGTTGAATGTTTTTTAAAAAAACAGTAATGTTAACGGAATCATAAAAACTGGTCACAGATGTCTCAAATTTCTTTTTTTTTTGCTAACTTTTATAACAACATTTCTTGTCAAGGCGAAAGCAAAGTGTCCAATCTGATACAGTATGTTTAGATTCAACTAGAAAAGAGCAATTTTTTGAATTATACAATAAATAAATCAAAAGTACAGAAACAAACGTATTATCTCTAGTAAACGAAAGCATTTATATGTAAATGAATCATTATGTAATATTGATAATATCTAGTAGAAATTTATATTTAATAAATTTGGCTAAGCAAATTAGAATTATAAATTTAAAAATGTATTTGGACGGAACATTTAAATTGCTAACAACACATAAGTAGATGATTTTCTTTGTATGTCTACGCTTCAGTTTAAATGTGTGTGTGAATATTTTTTAATTAATTTCAATTTAATTCAGACTATAACAAGAAAAACTGAATCATATAATACATTTTCAATTTTTAAACCTTTAATTATTTTAAGAATAATAACTTCAATATCCAAGTTCATAAACTATTTTCAAGTTACTTCACAATAACTATTCATGTACCAAGAACTTTTTTATACGCATTAGCAAAATTTAGTTAGTTGTTCAGGTGAAAAAACTTTAGTACATCTGAAGTACATCTGTTTTACTTTGCATTTGAGAGAATTAAAGGAAGAAAGCTCTTCAATTAAAGAACTATTTGAAATTCTCTAAGTCTAAAATTGTTTTTAATTGTAGTTAACAATCCTCAATCAGTGAACCATAAAATAAAACTTTTACAAAATGCGTTTTTATTTCTTTTTGACAGGAAGAAATACTTGAATAAATCTGTGGTTCCGCATTCTTTCTCTTTTTAAATTTTTCAAGCATGAACTTCTTGTAATCTCATTATGTACTGCACATAGATGGAAATTTTTCGAAAAAGAATTTTCGTACTGGAAAATCCAATAAAAATAATGAAAATATATTTTAGTTATGGATTATTTAAAAATATAATAAATTACAGAAGTTTTGTGGCTCAAACGCTAATTGAGTGTCCTTAGAAAAACTAATAATTGAACAGGGGAGAGAGAAAAACTTTTGTATATAACAAATTTTTATTTATTTTTATGTTTAGTTAATATTTTTTAAAATACTTATGAACACTGAAACTAAAAATAAATAGTTTTAAATAAATATAGTCCATATATATATATATTACTTTAATGAATTCTCCCTATTATATTATTTTATTATTTTGAAATAGAAAGATAAGGCAGAAATATTTGTGCTTCTACTTCTGTAATTTCCAACTGTATATTTAATGCATGTAATATTCATTTGTTTTAATATGCAACAAAATAATAATAAAATGAAATTTACATGTACTATAAGAATATTTCCGAAAAAATAACACAAAAGAGAATAAAAAGTCAACAAGAATAACTACAAAGTTATTTTTTCGTTTTAATACATTACCTATTGTCTTTGAGTTTTTCCTTCGACAGAAATCTCTTTTTTGATCGCAAAGATTAATTCGAAAACTAGCCAAAATAAATTTTAATATTATGAATGTGACGTAGAAATATCATTTAATTTGATATGTATAAACAACTGTCTACACTGAAAAAATTTCGAAACATAAAAACTTTCTACAAAAATTGCGTTCTTTAAAATCCGAATTGAAGCAAAGATTAGAAAATAGAAACTAACTTTATGGGAATTTTACCTTCACTTCTAAACTAAAAGTAACAGTTAATAATGTAAGTTGTCATCTATTATTAATAATTATATAAGCTCAAAAATGTAAAAATTGTTGCCAAACGTTCTTTAAGAGGCTATTTGCATGTCATGATTGTTAGATTAAAAAAATATTTGAAAGGAGGAACATTTAGCTGTGCTTGATAAAAAAAATAATTGTTTACGAAAATAAATAAGTTCATGTATAATCATTAAACTGAAACAGACATATTTATTACCAAGACCAGGGATGAGTAATTGAGTGTTAGATTTCCGTACATTCCTTATGTAAGAGGATGCGAAACTCATTGTATAAACTTAATGCTTCGTAGTTGGAAGTCGTATTTCCTTCGTAGTCGCATTTTCTTGATGTGGGATAAAAGAATGAAGGTAGTTTTTTT
>BMAW01011189.1:0-11593 GCA_019974015.1 Nephila pilipes | reverse complement strand
ATCCATTGAAATAATGACATTTACCTGAATATTCTTCAAATATAACTCCTTTGAACCTATCTTGAATTACTATATATAAAGTATTGCATGTAAATTATTCCTGTACTAACATTTAATTCATAAGCATATTACTGTTTATTTGGTATGTTCGAAAGATTGGTTGGTATTAAATGGCATAAGTGCTCATGAGACATACTGTGTCAAATGTCCATTTCCTTATATATAATAATTTTTACAAATTTACATATACAAGGTAAATAAAATCTTCTCTTATGGTAACATGTATTCCTTAATAAAACTAAATGTATGGGCAAATAAAATAAAAACAATGCTGGTAAAAAACAAGATGGGTTAAAAATGGAATATACCATCAAGATACACCTAGCATTGGATTCTATCAATGGCTATACCATTACTCGTAAAAAATAACTATCTTGAATGATAACTAACAAATTTTGAAATAAGATGACTATTTCCATAAATCTCACATTATTGTTTATTCTATCACAATTTTCTCTTACCATTTAAACATAAAACTTTTACAGAACAAAAATAATGCTTCTTGCTTTTATTTTAATTTCAGGACTCTTACCTAAGAGTATCTACCCAATATTGCTTATCCCATAAGGTTCGTAAAATTAGTTACCATATTTTATGTCTATTTTTTTTTCTATTAAATAGCATTATATTTTTTAGAAAAATATGATTTATTAAAGCTTAGATATTGTTATTTATTTGTTTGCATTAATGATGTACTAGAGTAACATGATGAACTTTTTAGCGACTGACTTCAGAAAAATTAACCAAGGTTTGATAAAGGTAACGACACCCGACACTGTACGTTCATTGTCCCATTTCTATAGTTTCTTCACCTTCGATTTGGAAATAAAATATAAATTTTGTATCTTTTAATACAAATATTTGAAAGGGGTTCCATAATTGATCACTGTTTTCTTAATCAAAGCACCAAAATTTTAGTAAAATTTTAATTTTTATACAAGATCGAATTCTTAAATGCAGTTTGCCTATAAAAAAACATTTTTTGGATAAAACAAAATCTTAAATTTCATAAAAGTCACGTGCTTCAAATACATTAATTGAGACACATTAGGTCACATATTAGTCTCCATTGTTTGGCTGAGTCTGTATTTCTAAAATTGATATACTGACCGGCATTCAATTGAAACTAAAATTTAGCCAAGTTCATATTATGCATTTTTGGATTGACATTAGAGAATATTGCATTTTTGGATTAACATTAGAGAAGAATATCCTGAAATTGCCAAAAGAGTTGCAAAACATCTAATGTCATTTGTTTCGACCTATATATGTGAAAACGTTTTCTCTTTGTACGCTGCAACAAAAACAAAATGCAGAAACAGATTGGTTGCTGAACAGGACATTAGGTTGCAGATTTCCTCAATTAATTCGAGATGTTAAAATACTTTGAAATAAAAAACAATCACAGCCAAGTCATTAAAAATTTTCTTTCTTATGAATTTGTTTCAATTTAAAATATTGTTGTTCATTTATTGAATACGTTTTAAGAAAACAAAAAAACGCCATTAGTTACCTTTCCATTCATCACCTTATTAAGAAGTTTGTGTTGTGAAAAAAAGATGCAGTAATAATTTTGTAAATTTGAGTAGGATAAAGTTTTGATATCCTATTTTTTCTGCACTTTCATAAAGAGGTTCCTTCAAGAAAAAGGTAAGCTCAAAGGGTTCCCAAAGAGTAAAAGGTTAAATGGTCCAGTTGTTAATTGTTTCACTTAAAACAAAAATTGAGTTAAGGTAATGATTTTAAAAATTTTGTTTTCAATATGAGAGTAATCCAAATAAAACCTTGTAAAAAAAAGTAAATGAAAAGTGTATATATATATATGTTACAATCTGTGTCTTTTTGATATAAAAATCAAACTCCAAATAAAAGCAAGTGCCTTGATATAAATTTTCTTTCCTATAGTGGAGCAATTAGAGTTGGGTGCAAAATTATCAAAAAATTCAAATAATTATTTCAGTTAATACAACCGCATACTGACATACATTACAGCAATTTATTATAACTGAATCAATAATTTTGGCAAACCAGATCACTTTTAGCGTAGGAGATCACTTTTTAATTTTTAATCGTTTGCTTCAAATTTAACTACATTTAGCTTAAATATATTCAATTTAATAATTTATCATTTCCTTTAATTTTAAAATCAGAAAAGCTTACTATTGCTCATTTCTCGATATTTCGTAGTTTTCTTTAA
Source organism: Nephila pilipes (assembly GCA_019974015.1). Classification (NCBI taxonomy): domain Eukaryota; kingdom Metazoa; phylum Arthropoda; class Arachnida; order Araneae; family Nephilidae; genus Nephila; species Nephila pilipes. The sequence goes on along the minus strand of BMAW01011189.1, from coordinate 9,336 downwards.
TTCTTATATTTGAGTAATTTAATAATTGCAACAAAAAAAAAAAAAGTGCACCTTGGGTGGCTCAATCTGTCCTTTGCAAAACTTTGCATAGAACTTTTTACTATGTAAAAATTTATTTTTATATAATTAATCAGTGTGCACAAAATTTGGAATATTTCCTATTCAGTATACGATGAAGATATTTCTCTAGCATTGTCGATCTTTTATAAATCAAGTGATACGATTTCTAAAAGCATGAAATAGTAGATTAATTAATAATAGTACAAACGGATTTTTTGAAATTAGAAGGTGTGAAAAAGGAGTAAAAAATATATATCGAACATGAAGAATGACTATTTTTGAAGCAATGAAAAAACCAGTTTCTTCCTAGTTTGGGATAGCTTTCAAATACTTGAACAACATGGATGGGCAATTTAGTCTCATGAGGGAAAGAAATCCATTGAGCTGCTTTTATGAGGGTGAGGAGTAACCATAAGCTAGATTCTTTACCTCCCCTCCTCCCTACTGGGGACGTAAAAGGATGACACAGATCAAATTACTTTTGTTTTCTCTAGTTTTGAAGGGGGGGGGAGATAGGAGAAGAATAGTGCGACGATTGCAGGTGGGGAGACAAGTCGCAACACTTGCTTCTTTCCCTGATACTAAGACCCATCCTGACCTATGCTAGCCCGGTCTGGTCACACTGTACTAACACAACACTAGAACTGTTAGAAAAATCACAAAATTCAACCATCAGAATGATTGTAAAAGCACATTGGTATATGAGAAATATAGATATAAGATACTCAATTAAACTCCCAACACTTAAAAACTTTATTAAAAAATTATCAGAAAATTTCTTCCATAAAATAGATACTTCAAACAACAGAAACATTCAAGAAATAGAAAAATACACCCCACTCAGAAATAACCCACAATCACACAGACCAAGAGAAATTCTAATTTTATAAATCACTTTAAATATCACAAACATCGATAACACAAGCCAAACCACCCCTACTCACCCACCTATATATACAGATTTAACACACTTCACCATCGACCAATCACAGACCGCACTCTCACTTCGACCAGACCAAGCAAGCAAGCATGAATCCAATAGACAACTGCTGCAATAACCTAAGCCTACTTCAAGCAGTTCATCTTCTAATTTGTTTTTAACAACTAGTGATACTATAAATATAATAATCATTTATACAGCAATAATTTTCATTTATAAAGCATTTTTCTCAACTTTAATTTAATTTCAAAGCTATTGCACTGTAACATTAACTTATTTAATCAATATTGAATCCTTAACTTCTGGGCAAGTGTAAAACCAAAATTCAGCCTCACCACAAATAACAGCCATTTCACAGGGGATAGAAGCCCGAGAGGGTTAAGTTCCTCGAAAAATAGTAGTCGCTATACTTGCTTCTTTCAGCCTGTCAAGAGGAATTATTTATTACCCTGTGACGTCATTTTCAAAGTTCATGAAAGCTGTCAAAATATAAATATAAGAAATGGAAAAAATAGAGCAAAACTGAAAAAAATAAAAGCATCTAAGAAGTACCCAATTTGAAATCAAGATAAATAATGAAAATTAAGAAAAATAAAGCTTGTAATTTCTCTTTTTTTAGAGAACTATTTACTTCTGCTCCATCTGACCAGTATTGTACAAGTACTTTGTCCGTACTAAGTAACGCCCCCTTCCCAGTAGAGGGAACTTTCATCGACTCTAACTTTCGGAATCACTCGAAGGGTGCCTTAAAATCTAGAACCAACCCCCCGATCTGCACATAGTGCACAGAAGGCAACACGAATTGTTTGAAACTTTAGGAGGTAAAGGGGATAATAGGATACTTTCAAGCTATAAAACCAGTTTAAAAAAAAAGCGGTTTTCCTCACCCCGACGATTTTTTACAACGTTTTTATGTATTTCACTTGGTGTGTGTGTCAGTATGTCATCAAATTTTCGATCGTTAATTGAACCTACTTCCTATGAAGATAGAGCTCTGAAACTTTGGGAATTATTCTTATTCGCCTCACAATGCAATACTTAGACATTTGCGATAAGTTTTAACTAACATTTCAATATTTTTTTTAATAATGCAGTTTAGCCCAACCACTTAGCGCGATTTCAAAAATTGCTAAACTTGGCGATTTTTTTCGTTGAACATCAAGTTCGCGAAGTGGACCAGGGTAGCCACATTTGGCAAAATACCGCCAAATAATTCCTGTCACCAAGGGTGGTTGGGCTAAACTGCATTCGAACCATTTAATTTACCGGAGGAATTAATTTTAGTTATTTTTAACCTTTTGATGTATTTCTTTTGGTGTGTGACAGTCTGTGTGTGTATCAGTGTATCATCAAATTTTCGATCGTTAATTTAACCAACTTCCCATCAAGCTAGAGCTCTGAAACTTTAGGAATCATTCTTACTTGCCTAACAAGGCAATATTTAGACATTTGAGACAAGTTTTAACTAATATTTCAATAATTTTTTTAATAAACTTTGCCACCAGATATAAAAGTTAAAAAAAAAACGTTGGTTTTTATCTCGAATTATTCACTGATAAACTTACGATAGCAACCATAGCGATTCAGACCAAATCAGTTGGATATTGTTCATCTTTCTTTTTGAATGTTGAATAGATCCATTTCTTGTACACGTTACTCAGCATAAAGGGTGTAATCTTTATATAGAGAGTAAAAGGACACTTTGATATTGCGTATACAACAAAACGAGGAATTTTGGAAAGCCCTAATTCTAAAGTTAACAAAATTTCATTTTAAATGTATTTTACCGGCAATTATTGACGGAAGAGCGCCTCAGAAGATGCATTTGAGAGAGTCATCTGAAGAAGAAGCAATTAAAAACAAAAAGTATTAAGTGACTGATATTATATTCCAATAAAGTTTACATATTCTCGAAGCAATTTTCATAAGAACTGCATGAATTAAGTATAAATGAAATTATTTTGATACCAAATGCATATAAAAGTGTGTGTGTGTATACATATATATATACTTTTATCACAAATACACATCGCTTGGCATAGCACAACCATATTTGTTTCTTGTGCCATACACCTCTACCTGTCTAGGAAAAAAAAATTCACAAAATAGTGTCATTTGGAGGAAAATAAAGCATAATGTAGAGAAATTTTACAATATCTAAATGGCAACATTCAACAAACAGCTCTTTCAAATACTTCTTTTTAAAATATGGCTCCTAAAGACAGTGCAACTGGAACCCCTTTTAGAAAAGATTGTTTATGTCATTAACATCGCACTTAAAAGCAATACGAATATTGGCGACAGACCTCATCACTTTGAACCCAGTTGAGTGACCAGGAGGACATTTGTGATCTGATATTCTACTCTTCATACTTCCACCCCACATCAACATGATGACTTGGAGCCTTTACAGATGTAACATACATCAACTTCCCTAAATGGCGGTTTTTGACAGAATCAGGACTCGAACCCAAGCCTCGATGAAAAAAATGCTGTGACCATTCTGCTACAGCGACCGGTAATTATGAGAGAATATAACGAATAGGAGGGGGGAGAATATTTTCAACAAAATACATATATTTCATTTCTCTAAAATTTATAACCAATAGACTTTTTAATAGTTATATAAGTCTTCTTTCATGTTACTTACTTTTGCTAAGACTGTTGGAAAAACTGAATCGGTAGAATAGCTAACTCCAGGTCCGAATTCAGGGTAAGTAATGGTGGACCCATTTGTGACATCTTCTGCATTGTTACTTAGGATCTGAGTAATCGGAACTCAATGATTGTTCAAACAAGAAAGAGTTAAGAAAAATCAAAATAGTTCCTTTTGTATTATAGAATGACAGCAATTACTATGAATGTTGATAGGTTATTAACTCATGACCGGAACCCATGATTATAACTGAAATTTCAATTTTTCTCAATAACGACAAAATTCGACCTGAGTCAAGATTAATACTTATAAACAGTCTGTGAAAAATATCAGCTTTCCGATGATCACGAACCTTTCCGCTCTCATGTACTACTAACCTTCAATCTCCTGCAATGTTGGTTTACATAAGACACAGTTTATACACAAGGCGAGGTTCTTAAATCAAGTAATGTCCTAATGTAACCGAAAAAGTTAGCCGAAGGGGGAAAAAAGCATGAGAATTAAAACAGTTTCATTTTCTTAATCACTTTTCAGACAAATCGTATTTGAAAGACTTCTACAGTTGAAAATTATGTATCTTTGCTTTTTTTGAATTAAAGACATCATTTGCATTTTTAGAAAACGAATTTTCAATCTTTCAAATGATCCAAAGGAATCAGAAGTTTTTTGTTAATTTTGTTTTCTCCTTTACATGAAAAATACTTATATTTAGCCATAATATGGGGGGGGACCCTCCAATAAACTAAAAAAAAAATTTAATTTTGTTATGGCAAGACTGTTCGGTAGATAGCTATTCTGTTAAATTCAATTGCAATAGATATTCTTTGAATAATTATAATTCTGAGCTAATATGTGTAAAATGTATTGCCTCAAATTATAGCACTTATCACATTAAAAAGTTATTTGAAGACTTGGTCAAAAAATTAAAAATATCAAATTTAATTTTTAACCATAAAAAAAAACCGAATGTAACCGAATATAAAGTGTGAAGTTCTACACTGATTAATACATCACATAAATTAATTATCGATTAATTAAATTAAAATTTTATGCAAATTGTTTCCGTACACAAGTTACATAAAAATAAGTTAAATTAATTTTTTTCCCCTGATACTGAATGAATCATTTATGGTCATATGCAGTATTTGTTACAGTAATCATTTACAATAAATCTATAATTGTACAACTTATATCTGAAATTAGTAATGTAAGACACTATGATGCAATGTATCAACAAAGACAATGCGATGTGAAATGTTGGTAGTGTTTATTGGCAAAAGAGCCAGATGTTGTTATGCTGAAATAAAGAAGATGTAATTGTGGTCTAAGCATTTGAAAAATGAAAAATAGGTAAAAATTTATAGTCAAAGAGGAGAGTTAAAAATAGAGAAGGATTGCTAAGGGTATCCAGGTGGTACGTCATCCATGTTCATCAAAGATTGTAAAATCCAAGGGAAATAAAAATATCACAAGGATGTCTTGGGTCTTGTGTTTGCCTATAGAAGGCAAGTTTCTGAGGCAATAAAGAAAAACAAAATATAACAAGTGTTCCAGTAGACAGAAAAACACACAGGAATCTTAGATATTTTTCGTTTTTCTGTGATTATCAGCTTATAACATCAATGATTGGGCTTAAAAATTGTTATATTTTTAACGAATGTGGGAAGCGCTTTTTCACAAGATTTAGTTCAGTTTTTTTTTTATGGAAAATGTATAATAATTTTGAAGAGATTGTGAGATGAGATTGAAATGCAAAAATATTAACTGATCTGTATAATCTTTTGATAATATATTTACTAAAAATTTAAAAATATAATGTATATTTAAAATTACATTTATAATAGAAATAACACTTATTACAAATATAATGTATATTTACATTAATTGCTTATTTAAAAGTTCAGATGATGTTGACCTCAAAAGATTGAAATTTATTTTCAGTTTTTTGCAACCATAATTTATTTATTCCTTTTTTATTCTCCTTTATATGCCAATGCTCTCAAACAGAAAACTGCAGTTGATTGAAGCAATGTTTTTGTGTTTTGTTTCTTTCATACAAAGACAATGAATATTATTGAACAGTTAAAAATTTCATCTCATGATTTCTACAACAAGTTACAATATAAATTATTTAAAATTCAGCTTAAGTAACAGTATTTTATTAATAATTTTTCCAGTGGCTCTAATGCTTAAATTTTGTGAGATGCATAATTAAATTTGAATAACAATAATGATAAATAAAAGAAATTAAATTTAAAAAAGTAACTGTTGTTGAAATAAACAAATTAATTCAGTGCATCATAGAGACTGAATTAAAATTTCACATTTAATGTTTCAGAAAATAGTAATTAGCATTTTGTTGTATTGTTTAAAGATTTAAGAAAATTTAAGTAACTTTTAGGTGATTTGGGGAAAGTTCAATATTAATTTAATTCAGATTCTCTCGTTTCACTTTACTGAATCAAAACTTATTTTTTAAACATCTTTTAAATAACACAAATTTACCATTACACACAAATAAATCTTTATGAGCACACAAAATATTCCCAAACCAGAGAGTTTATTAGAGGTTAGATTGCAAGCTTCGAGTACACTTCTGTGAATCAGAAAGCTTTCTTCATTATTTACCATTTGTCACAATTTACAAGTTGCCATAATTTCATTTCAGAAAGTAACTGTAAATGTTCGCCAAAAATAAGCATTCCTTACCTATTCTACAGAAAAAAATATTCTGGCTCCATCTGTTGCATAGTCTGAAGTACATCAATAATTAATAAAAATTCATTTGAAACCTTAAAAATTTGATTAATAAAAAATAGTTCAAAATCGTTGACTCTAATCTACAGAAGGACCGACTGAAGATTTTATAATTCAAGACCTGCTTTACCAGGTCTTTAACACCCTGTGGAAAGAGTGTGTTTGGAGAAATTTTTCTCTTTAGTTTTCCTGGAAACTGGTTAATCTATTTCTTTCATTCTTATTCCATTCTCGCTGAGGTTGAACACAATCGAGACTTGTCGGTTGATGGCTCTATTTGGGGAAGGGGGAATAGGTGTATGACACCAGCTCTGTTCCTCGATACAGATTCATCAGCTGAAGAATGGATGGTGCACTATCATTCGCTCACCCTTTCAAGTAAGTTTTTTAATGTAGAGTCTTTGTCATAATTTTATTGATAAAAAGTGAAGGTTTTTTAGACATCTTACATGTTTAATACTCTCAGAAGGTTTTCAGAACTAATAAAAAAGAAAGATTTTATAATTGTAAAAAAACATATGTTATAGGTACTGAAAGGGTATATTTTTGGATAATCCTCACTAAATTTGGTAAATCCATTCATGATGTACAGTAAGCATATCAATGAGTACACAAGTATAATGAAACTTCTAAACATCAGATGAGCTGACCATCAGTATAATTTATCAAAAAATGCATTTGACAACATATTGGGCAAGGTTTGATCAGAAGATAAAAGGTATGGTTCAATCTTTTCTCAAACTGTAAGTATTACTAAGTTATTCCGGCAATAATATTTTGTATGTTTAAAAGAGGCCACTGAAACTTTAAAAAAAACTTCAAATAATAAGCAAAACAAAGATATGAAAATATTTGTAAATGATTAAAAGGTAAAAATAAATTAATTAATTAATTAAAAATATGATTTAAAAAAACTACATAAAAAAGAGAGAGAATCAACCACTTGATAAATTACAGCTCAGTATATAAACTTATAAAAATTTCCAGCTCAATTAAACCAAATAAAGTGTTTTAACAGGATATCATTACAGACTGTTTACAATGAAAAAAGAAATGAATGTTAAAATGAAATTAAGTCTATAACATATACAAGGACATCAAAATAAGATGCTTAACTTGATAAGGTTCTAATGTATGTCATGCTCATACAAAAGCAAGAATAGAATGAAAATTACACAAACCTAACATGCCAGTAAAGTGGATTGCAGTTTCTTGTCTTGGATCATGGTAGAGAATCTGCAAACATAAGGCCATGTGCAGACTTGAAAGCCCAAAAAATGGATTTTGTTTACACACTTTAATAGTTTCATTTTCAGTTATATTTCAGTCCATTTTATATTTGTTAATAAAGTGATACTACCCAATTATAGTATCATTTTATTAACAAATATAGCCATTTACTGATATTAAAAGTTCAGTAAATGACAAGTAACTTTATTTTGAGGGAGTTCCCATTTAAATTTGGACATTTCTATACATCGTATGAAACAGTAGGATTTTAAGAATACCCACTCCAATTTTTCTTAAATGTAGCCTTATGAAATAATCGATAATTAGTATGTTGTCTTGTGATAATATAAAAAATCTACAGATGGTATCCAGCACAAAAAAATTTGAAATCCAGAATACATTTCATCCCCTTGCACTAATTAAAATACCCCCCACCATGATTGCCTCACTCAAGTCAACCAAGAACTACAAAGCATTCCATCACATAAACAGTCACCATCTACAAGATAATGAGCCAAGACTCTTAACAAAGACACGTATAAACGGTTTAAGGACTATGATCTTTAATTTAAGGAGTAAAAAAAATTATTCAAAATTTAATAGTCCTCTTCAACATTTCTGTCAAGTCTTACAAAGGCTCAAGCAAAATGAGCCTCATGAAGTACATTCAATAATTCAAGGGAGGAGATGCAATATTGAACAGCACTATTTTCTTTACAAGGATAAATTTGTACATTTCTCCTTTATACAAACATCATATTATAACAACTCGGCAGTCACAACAATTGAACGATTCCTTCTTAATAGCGCCTCCACTTAAATTTTTTCACATAATTCAGTAACTTCTGATATGTAGTGTGTGTTAGAAAAAGCTTTGTAGCACAACTGGATCACATTTTAGAAACTTTATAGCAGAGTCATTAATGCATGTCAACATACAATTCCTCCTCATACATTTCTTTTTTATACAGTACAGTATAATCTTTGTTTAAAAAAATTTCAAAACAGCATATTTTATCACTTTCAAAGAGTGAAATCAAATGATGATGAATTCAAAAAGGCCACAATAAAAAATATAGTGCTTTGACACGATCATTAAAAGCTGTTTTTACACTTTGCCAGTGTGTCCTTTGGGAAATGCAATAGAATACTAAAGAACTGCATGAAATATTAATCACACTCCATACTCTGAATTCAACTATTAGAATTTTTACAAAGTTTACATTCATACATTGCTGACAGCATATGGAAGCTGTGAACTGTGCACACAAAAAAAGTCACAACAAATATATAAATAATACAAGATATAACATATAAAAGGTTCACAAGCAAAGTTAAAAACAGATGTAATTTGCCTTTAAAGATTAGCTTTTTATTATTATCAAGTGTCAATTAAATGCAAAATTATACCAGTAAACGATGAGAAGAAAATTGGGCAATAGTGAATTTTTCTGATATTAAAATTAAAGCAAAAGATAAATTATTAAAAAATATTATACCAGCTACATGCAATTAAAGTTGAAACAAACAATAAAAAATTCAAAAGTGATCCAAAGCTAAAGTAATAGCCCTTGGGTGGCTAATAAAATATCAAGAAAAACAAAGAGAATTATGAGAATTTTAATTGGAAATTACTCACCTTTTAGTGCCTCTTGCCATTCATGTGAGTTTGATAAAACAATACGTAACTATC
>BMAW01011179.1:0-12216 GCA_019974015.1 Nephila pilipes | reverse complement strand
CAGATATGGCTATGCTGCGCCAAACAAGATTAAACTGTGGTCTAGACGTGAAGGTGAAAAAAGGTAAAAATGGTTGACAAGAAGGAGGGTCGAAAATAGAGAAGGATCGCTAGGGTATCCCGGGAGTGCGTCACCCGTGTTTACCAAAGACAGTAAACCCCATGGGAAAGAAAAAGATCACTAAGGTGCCTCGGGGTCATGATGCCCGTACTTACATGAAGAAGGCAAGTCCCTGAGGTCCCCTGATATAATCCCCAGGGGCAGGGTGCCCGGCTATACCCCCAGACGCTGGGTACCCATTTTAGTCGCCTCTTACGACATGCATGAGCTACAGTGAGACTATTCTGTCATCCCCGGTCACCACACGGGTCCCGAGGGAAGAGGGACTGAACAATGAATAATTTCTCTACAGAAAGGGGAGCGAGGCAGAATACAACCTTCTCTGTGTATGTATAAAGGAATTAATACATCATTTGAAACATTCCAAAGAATTTCATTCAGCGGTCTCTGGTGTTAAACTTCAATTTGATTAAGAAAAATGCAATTAGTCATTTTATTCCGACCAATGATACCAACTGTTTGAGGATGTTAAACTTCTGAAGTTATTCAGACACTTGTATTACGTTTTCGTAAAATCAGCATTTAAGACATGCACTTCCACATACGAGTATTTTCGAATTAGAGCGTTTCAGTTTATTTTGCTTATGCCACATTACATTCTCTTAATCATTGGGATAAATTGGTAGGAAACTTGGCAAGATGAACAACCGAAATAAAGGTATTTGTTAATCTCGAAATTTCGCCCAAAGTCGATCGGTTCTGGTTTAGTTTAGAGACTCAAATCTGGCCACTAACATTTATAATGATCTGGCAGGAGATTAATGTTTGGATTCGAAGTTTACAAAAGAAATAAATTGAGGCTCTGAAAAAAAAAAAAAAAAAAAAAAAAAAAAGGGCAAATGATAAAGAGTTGTCGAGGAAAACTGAAGGGTAACTATCATCCTGAAAGTTTCGAAATTAGATTTTTTTTAATTGAATGTTAAAACCATTTTTCAGTTAGAGGTTTCCCCCCTTGCTTTAGTTTAGTTTTTATTAACGTCGCTCTAGAAGCAATACGAGAGCTATTGTTTTCCCATTGCACGCAGGATATTTCAAACACTATTATACTTTGCACTTAAAATTTTGTACGTGTAGCAAACCCGATACATTCCTTAAATTGTATCCAGTTTTAGTGCCCTACATACATTAAAAGCAAGAAAAATGTTTTGAAAATTTTAAAAGTTTGAAATATATTATAGTTAAATATCTTTAAAACTTTTATTTCATTTGTAATTAGGTTCACATAAAGGTATACTTTTAAATAAAGTATTTGCAAGCCATTAGAACCATTTGTGTACAAAATATATTGCGTGCAGGGAAACCAACACAAATTTCCTAAAATAAACTTTAAGCATATTCTTAATTTCTTATATTAGGAGCCCATGAATATTAATGTTACACGTTTTAAAAATTCCTTTATAAAGCATGTGTGAAACATCAGTAATAAATTTTAATTTCATTGAATTATAACATGTCGAAAACTGTGCACATTATCAGCAATTGAGATAAATTTTCTTCCCATAGACCCCCTTAAGTCTATTAGCGATAGATTAGTCGCATAGTGAATAGATATCCACTCCCTTCGGAATAGTCGCAACATCATACATTAGCATAAGTTCAGTCAAGAATATTCCGGTTAAAAATTTCAGTTCGACGAAGTACAGCGAGAGTCAAAAAATAAAGCCATTTTTTCCCATCCGTGAAACTTTACAAATACATAATGTATACAAAGTAATATTGCACGATAAAGTAATTAAGAATTTGATATCTACAAGTTTACCGATTTATTTCTTGTAATTATTTTAAGCAAAGACTAAATCCCTTTTCATGGGGAGGGGAGATCTATAGCATCTGGAAGTGTATGGCGTTAGCAATTATCTAACGGAAATTTATCTAATCGACGATGAATAAAATAATATAAGATAAGATAATAGGTTAACTTTGAATTACCCGTAGCATCGAGAAAGTGGATTTTGGTTTGATTTCAACAACGTCACACTAGAAGCAACACGAGGGACGACAGACCAGTGGGCTCGAACCCACGACTCAACGAAACCGCCCGGCAGCCAGCCCGATGCCTTAACCACTAGGCTACCGCAGCCACTCGAGAAAAAGGAATTACCACGTAATTAGAAGTCGTATCTTCAAACATGTTTTTAGTTACTTCTAGTACAACGTTAATAAACTTAACATAAGGGCTGTTGGCGACGGACTTCGTAATTTTGAGCCTCGGTCAAGTGACGAGGACGACAACCGAGCTGCCACCCCTCTCCCAACTTCTACACCACGCCAATGGTAGGACTTTGGGCTACGACAGATTTAACGTGCATCAGACCAGGTTACACGGTGAGTCTTCAGTGACATTTAGGCTCGAGCCCGCAACTGAACGAAAACGGCCGGAAACGAATCCGAAACCATGACCACTAGTCTACCGCGGCCACGATCTTCAGACGTGATAATTATCCTAAACACGCCATTCTTTCATAATTTATAACTAAACAGGGCATCCTAGATTCCGGACAATCCTCCGAACATTTATGGGCATATTTATACAAAAATACATCAAAACCATCTTGAATAATTCGGGGTTGAGAAAATTATAGAATAGCAAAATTGACAAAACTGTGGGCATCCATGTGTAGAAGATTGAAAGCTGCGATAAAATCCAAAGGAAAGCAGACGAAATCATTGCGAAAAAAATGAAGTGAAAAGAAAGCAATGTTCTTACTTTTGACACATAAAATCCAATTAACTTCTAATCCAGTTGCATTGTTTTAATTTAGCATTTATACGATAAATGCTCTGCTTGAATAAGCTCTCAATTCTGCAAATTTATTCCACAATCCAAGTCATTTCCAACTAAAGAGGGTTCGTAGTCTTGAAATTTCGAATATGCTTAGCATTTAATATAAAGTAGAAAATACCAAGAAATATACATGTATAGCTACTTCATCTTTGTCGCATTATGCAAAAATTTCAAAGGTAGACCGACATTCGTATGCAATAGTCCGTCAAGTAGTGTACATATACAGGGCTCCCATAAACGAGTACACGCCTCTTTTTTACATTGAAAATACAAAGATACGGTAGAAAATTTTAACAGGTTTTTGATAGGAAATGATAAATCACTCCATAGGATATTAATCCAAAGAAAAAACATTAAGTTCATGTAAAATTGTTTGCCATTCGTGTCATTTAGTCAGAGAATTATGTCGCAGAATTAAGTATACACTTCTTGTAAAGTGACCACAACCCGATAAATTAGCTACCACTATTTTACTAAAATTTTTGCGTGTAATTCATTAGGATCTAAATCCAAAATCAGTATACAATTAATATTGCTACCAGAAACTTAATCTTCCAAATGGGTTCCTGAACGGCAACTACAAATCAAGTTACAAAGCTGGTCATTTAAATGACTGAAAAGAAAAATTGCAGAAGTTGTTCAGCAAAATTAAGGATGTGTTCAAAAAAAATCTTCAAAGTATAAAAAGAGTTGGGACACGTTAAGGTACTCCCAGAAAAGGACTAAAGGAGATTCCGAATGACAGAACCAAGAGGAGGATCCTACTAAAAGTAAATGAAACTCCAAAGGAGAAGGCTCCAAAAATTGCTGCAGTTTAGTTTCAGTTCAGTTTATATTAACGTCGCACTAGAAGCAACACGAGGGCTATTGGCGACGGACCTCGTAATTTTGAACCACGGTCAAGTGACGAGGACGACACCCGAGCTGGCACCCCCCTCTCCTAACATCCACACCACGCCAACGGTAGTACTTTGGGCCCCGAACAGATTTAACGTGCATCAGCCCCGGCTACACGGCGGGTCTTTGGCGGCCAAGGATCGAACCCGCGACTGAACGAAAACCGCCAGCCGCTAGTCCACGACCTTGACCACTAGGCTACCGCGGCCCGAAAAATTGCTGCAACCATTTTTTTCTACGATTCAAAGACCTTTTTCTGCAGAAATAATTAGAAGAGTACTCGGGAAAGGAAGCTTTATGGTCGTTTGACCAGGAGAAAACCTTTCATTTCTAAACGAAACTAGGAGAAAGCTTTCATTTGCTTAAAATTATTATTTCAAGATCTTACGACTTCTGGAATCAAGTTATATACTGCTGTTTGTAGAAAATGCAACACCATGAAAGAATCATCAGAATCAAATGAAATTTAATGCAGAAACGACTTGTACTGATACAAATAAATGATGAAATTTTCAAAACAAAAGAAACAAATTAAGCGTCCGAAATCAGTATTTGGTGCAGCCACCATGCGCTGCAATAAGTGCTGCTATACGACGTGGCATGGAGTCAAACAGATGTTGAATATCTGCTTGAGGAAGAGAATTCCATATCGCTTGTATGCGCAACCAAAGTTCGTCTTTGGAAACTGCAGGACGCGGATCACGAGCGAGACGCCGACCAACCATATCCCACACGTGCTCAATAGGCGACATATCCGGTGAATAAGCAGGCCAAGGAAGAAGTTGCATGCGTTGTGCTGAACAGAAGTCTCGAACAGTCCGCGCAACATGTGGGCGTGCATTATCCTGCTGAAAGATAGCTCCAGAGATGCCTTGAAGGAAAGGAACGACTTCGGGCTGTAGCACTTCACGGACGTACCTGTTGCTATTGAGATTACCCTCAATTCGTATCAAATTGGATCGTCCATGATACGAAATCGCACCCCAGACCATAACTCCGGGTGTTCGACCACTATGTCGTTCAATAATACACTCAGGAAGGCAGCGTTGACCGGCATAACGTCTAACACGAACACGGCCATCATGGGTCCACAAATTGAAGCGCGATTCATCTGAAAAGACAACTTGGTGCCAATCAGCTCGCCTGTCTCTGTGCTCAAGAGCCCACTGCCGACGCAGCCGTCGATGATTCGCCGTGAGGGGAATCCTGTATAAAGGCACCCTTGCACGCAATCCACGGCGCAGCAGACGACGACGAATTGACGAAGCCGACAATTGTACACCTGTAGCAGTAGACCAACGTGCTGCCAGCTGCCTGGAGGAAGCTGTGCGATCATTCACCGCCATGCGGAGCAGGTGTCGATCATCGCGCTCTGACGTCACCTTCTGTCGTCCAGTGCCTGTTTTTCGAGTTGTTCGGTGCTCGTCGGTCCACTGCTTCCAAACTCGCATCACTGTGGAACTGTTCCGCTGCATACGAGCTGCTATTGCGCGATAGGAAAATCCTCCTTCTCGAAGGCCGATTATCCTCCCTCGTTCAAACTCCGTAAGTTGCTTGAATTTCTTATTCTTCCGTCGTGGAGGCATACTCAGGTCTCACTAAACGTTTTCCACTAACAAATAATCATAGACTTTTTTCAACGTCCCGCTACAGCACTTTATTTATACGCTTTCAGCATCAATTCAGAGGGCGCTGCGCGCGCCGCGCACGCGCGATGGCTCTGAAACTTTATTAATTTGCATAATATCCTATAATTGACATTTGCTGCGAATTTCATTTGATTCTGATGATTCCTTCATGGTGTTGCATTTTCTACAAACAGCAGTTTATTTAGTGATAAGAATAAATTTAATGTTTTTGGAAGTGATGGGCGATGCTATGTTTGGCGGAAGCTCAGCAGAGAGTTCCTAAAAATACCATTCCTACTGTCAAGTATGGAAGTGGCTCTGTTCTCCTATTGGGGCTTTATGTCAGCCAATGGTGTGGGAAGTTTAGTATTTATTGATGACATCATGAACAAAATTCAGTGTTTGAACATTCTGAAAAATAATTTAAAAGCAAAGTGCTGAAAAGTTTGGTTTAGAGTAGAGTTCAATTTTTCAACACTAGAACGATTCCAAGTATACCGCTAAAATTGTTCGATTGAGGCTGTTGTACAACTGTAGAACGCAGTTGCACACTCCACCCCAATCATCTGATCAACATTATTGAAAATTTATGTTTAAATAACAGACGGAAAAAAAATCAAAGCACCATTTCACTTGAAAAGACCATTTAAAAACTGTTTAAGGGGGAAATGGGCTAAAATCGAAAGCGAAACAACCTACAATCTTGTAAAATCGATGCCACGCCATCTAATTAATTCGAAAGGATATGCGACCAAATATTAGTTTGTCTTTTTATGTTTTCCTTTAAAAGCTATGCCAGGAGTATACTTAATTTTGGGACTTAATTTCATAATTTTTAAGCAGAAACTACAACATAATTCATAAAACTGGTTTCACACTTGTTTTTACGTGTAATACATTTCTTAAAGTTCATTTTAAGATTTGGATACATATTAATTTATATAAATAGAGGATTTCTTATATTTTTAGTGTCGGAAATTAAGGTGTATACTCAATTTTAGGATCCACTGTATTCTAATTCCATCAACTAATTTTATATTTAAGAATTTGGATACTTCATCACGAATTCCCGAAAGTTGTGTTAATCCTATGGAGTTTTATTTTTAAAAATTAGAGTATTTTCTTTAATTGCACGGAATAAGATGCTTTCGAAAAGAAAGTTCTTTTCGAAGGACTTTTCTTGTCGTAGAAAGTATTTAAAAAACGTTAACATTTGAAAACTCACTAAAATTAAGAATAAAGGTCTGTCTACGTGGGGTTTAAAAAAGTGTAGGGGTGCTTTTAAGAAAGAGGCAGAAGGGCAAAAAGATGCGAAGACATCTAATACAGAAGGGCCTAAGCTGAAGGTCACGGACCCCTTTCCAAGTGTACTGCCCTCTAACAAAAGGGGGAGGGGGTCACGGAATAAAAAGGTTAAGGACCTCGGAATTTAAAGACTGTCCAGAATTGTTGCATTGACTGAACTACCTCCATCAATCACATCTACAGTGCTTTCCCCATCGGAGTACGGATATTTATACAAATATAATAGGCGGCATTTCTGAAAAGTTTCTTTTTACGTTTTGAGGTAAGAAACCGAACTTACCGAACTATTCATACAGGGTATCGGATTCTTTTACTGCTTTTATTATTTTGTTTATGGGTGAGAGGTGAATTATCTTCATAATTTAAGATTTTTCGAGTCATAAGACGAACGTTTTACACAGAGAAATAAACTTAGTATTGGAGTAATATGGTTCCAAAGTAACTTAATTTTCAAAAAAATCGTTCCTTAAGTTTGGAACAAGTTTTATGGTTAGAAAAATGACACGAGGGGGAAATTTTTATTGCATTGGCGCAACTGTGTATTCGGTTATTTTACCGCTATTTAGAGAGGCTTATTTTTAATTATTAAAGCTCAATTTGCGAATAGAACCATGAAATATATTTTTATACTCTAATATTACCACTATACCCATTGACATGATTCCATTCCTAAAGAAAAGTGCAGTTTAAAGGCCCTGTTTGCTTAGACTGGTAAAATAAAAACAAGTTTACTCTTATAATGTACGATATTGAGGGAGCTAATAACTTATAAATTAGTATTAAAGAGGAATGCAAACATTTTTAATCTCGTAAATGAATACGAATATTAGCATACTTTTGAGAATGATTTCGCAAGGCATACTAAAACAGAATTTTAGATCCAGAAACGAGTACGAGTGTTACTTTGAAAAAGATTCTGTTTGAAAACAGTATAATTTCTTGGATTATCTTCAAAAAAGTGGTTCAAATCTCCAATCCTAGTCATTTTCACGACACAAGGGAGAGCGACTGTGGTTTTATGTCTCAGTACTGGTTATGCTGCGATAAACGTTTCTTTAAAGAATTTGATTTATTATTTACTAAAATTGTACTTCGAAGCAGCACGATAGGCTATTATCGATCAACCTCTTCATTTTCAACCTCGGTCAAGTAACGAGGACGACACCCTAACTGGTACCCAATTTTCTTAAATTCCACGCTAACGGGAGGACTTTGAGCATCGACAGATATGTGCATCAGCCCCGGCAAGTATTTAGTGGCATTGAGGCTCGAACTCTCGACTCGACGAAAACCGCCGGCCGCGAGTCTGCGACCATGACCTCTAGGCTACCGCGCCCCCTAAAGAGTCCCCGAGAAGCTATAGACAGAAATCGAGAGGTACTTTAATGCATAAATGAGAGTTTTAGTTTAGTTTATATTAACGCGCACTAGAAGCAACACGAGGGCTATTGGCGACGGACCTCGTAATTTTGAACCACGGTCAAGTGACGAGGACGACACCTGAGCTGGCACCCCCTCTCATAACATCCACACCACACCACCGGGAGGACTTTATTCCCCGAACAGATTTAACGTGCATCAGCCCCGGCTACACGGCGGGTCTTTGGCGGCCAAGGATCGAACCCGCGACTGAACGAAAACCGCCGGCCGCTAGTTCACGACCTTGACCACTAGGCTACAGCGGCCATGCATAAATGCGAACACTAAGCCGTTGAAAGTCATAGTGAATTCCTTGTAAAATGGTTTAAGTTGGTAAATTTTGTTAATCTATATTCTATAACTTTACAATTGCTCATTTTCGTTGCATAAATTTTTAAGAATTTCGGCTCGTAGAGAGTTAAACTACTATTCTGTCTTTGATATAATCATTTTTAAGAAATTTGCTGTTTATTCACAAAAATGTGTTACGGAAGATAAAACTTCTCGAACAGTTAACTTTATTTTAATTTTACTTTTTATTAACGTCGAACTAGAAGCAGCACGAGGGCTATTCGTGACAGACTCCGTCATTTTGAACCTCGGTCAAGTGAAGAGGACGACACCCGAACTGGCACCCCCTCTCCTAAATACATCACACAATTGGGAGGATTTTGGGCCCCGAAAGATTTAACGTACATAAGCCCCGGCTACACTGCGGATCTTTAGAGGCAAAGGATCGAACCCGCGACTGAACGAAAACCGTCGACCACGAATTCGAAACTGACCACTAGGCTACCGCGGCTATACACAGTTCGTGAAAGTAGAGTTTAACTTGCATAAATTTGCAATTATTGCAAAGTTCTACATTATTACTTTAAAATGTTTAGTACACGGCGATTAAATTTTGAAATTACGAAAAAAATTGCCTAATTCTTTTCAAAACAATAGACGGAAAAAACAAAGTTTTTCGGGAAGAGAAGCCAAAAGCTTTCGATTCTTATAGCGAAACCCAGATCTTAATCCATAAATACGTTAAATGGATTCTCCGTAACCAAGCAGAAAGGTTCCACCTTCGCATCATTCATAGAATAATCACAAACAAAATGGAAGACATTTGTTGAAAACTATAAGAGACAAAAAGCTTAGAAGTGCGCAGGCGCCCATTTCCGGTTGTTCACGCTTTGGTTGAGTTGACCAACTAATGCAGTGGGCTGGCAAATGAGACGTTTACTTCGCGTTTCGAGTCTCGTGGCTGTGGACACGGATGATTGGAACTCAACCCTTACTCTGTCGTATAACCAATTTCTGACGGGTTCAACATGCATCAGCCCCGCTACACGACGTTTTTAGTGGCACCACGACTCGACGGAAACTCCGATAGCGAGTTCGTGACCATGAACACGGAGCTAAAACAGCCATAAATCGCGAGTTGAGCAGATTTCAGACTTCGCAAACTTGCAACACTAAGCTACCGTTCTTTAAATTCCACCATTGAAAACTTAAGTGAATGGATGTTTCTTTATGCGCAAAATTATATTCACAACTGAACTTGAAATCTTACAGAAACACGACTAAGCCTATTTATAAATTTATCTAAACTTTACATTTTCCGTATTAAAAAAATTCTCTCGTTTATATACCATCACGAAAGAACAGTTATGAAATATACGACACCGGTTGCTCGATTACATAAACTAGGCAACACTGTTAAATTCGAGAAAGCTTTAATAACGAAATCGTTGCGGAAGTGAAACCTTGAGGGCGAATCCGAGTCTTGCACGAAATGCGAAAACTGGTCCTCAAGCCGTCTCACTTGGGCGAGGCATGCGAAATTAGATTTGTTTTTACGCAAGGTCTCTGCGTTACTTTTTAATTCCGATCTCTTCATTTTCGATGATATCTTTATTTGGAACAAAAGACTAGAGAAAATTGGAAAAAGTTTGAAATTAGTGGAAAATGCAAATTGTTAATGGATCTTTTGTTCTGGATGTCGAGAGACAATGGTAGAGAAGATTACATTCAAAATTCAGGAAATTCCAATTACTAATGTTTCTAAAAGATTTAGTTTTATGTGATAAACCTCATCCTTTATGCTGATTAGTAGACTAATTACTTTTATGGATCCATTGAATTTATGCGCAATTTTCCTACATTTACAAATATTACATAGCATGATATCATTGCGATTGGGAGTGTATTTACGTCGCACTGAAAATTAATACGAAGGCATCTGGCGTTTAGTTCAATTTTATTAACGTCGCACTAGAAGCAATACAAAAGCTATTGGTGATGGACCTCGTAATTTTGAACTTCGATCAAATGACGAAAATGACACCCTCTCCTAACTTCCACCCCCTGTCAACGGGAGGACTTTGGGCCCCGACAGATTCAACGTGCATCAGCCCAGGCTACACTCTTTAGTGGCCCAGGCTCGAATCTACAACCGAGCAAATACCGCCGGCCACGAGTCCAAAACCATGACCACTAGGCTACCACGGCAATTACTGGCGACTGACCTCGTAACTTTGAATCTGAGCCTTGAGAACAACATCTGAACTGGCCTCCCTCTCCATATTTTCCAAACTATGCCACGAGAGGATTTGGAGCCTCCGCAAAATCGTGCATTGGCTCCACTACACGATAGGTCAATAGTAGCAACAGGGTTCGAATCCGAGACTCAACACCGATCGTTTGTGTCTGGTCTCGGATTAGAGTCCCAATGCCACTAATGACCCACCTAAACTCACACGAAACTTTTGTAGCGTGAGGCCCTATTATCTAGCACGTTCAACCGTTTTCATCCTAATTTATACAGAGTCAAATAGTAAACCTCGTCATTTATATCAGTCATTTTGAAACAATTCAAAGTAGTTAAGTTTTAGTTTAGTTTTTATTAACTTCGCACTAGAAGCAACACGAGGGCTATTGGCGATGGACCTCGTAATTTTGAACCATGGTCAAGTGACGAGGACGACACCTGAGTTGGCACCCCCCTCTCCTAACAACAATTCAAAGTAATCGAATGACTTGCATAAATAGTTTATACTGATATTACCGATAACTCTAAGAGAAAAACTTCAAAAATAAATTGTAAAGTGTACCTGGTAATGAAAAATTTATGTGAAATTTATGGAATGAATTCTTAGGTTTATAAATCTGGCAGTGTTGCACCGATTCGACAATGCTGCGCGCTCTTTAAAATTTAAAAGCAAAGGAAACAATTCAAAGATTTTATTGTCCAAGCACATGTTATATACAGAGGAACCTTTAAATAAAGATACGAAAAATAATTATGCACGAGCACAATTAACACCTATATTTAAAAGTCATGCCTTTACTTTCAGGTGCATTAAATCCTACTGCATTTGTATTTAAAAATATGCACACCTTAACTACTAAAGATTTTTATAATAATTGTATTGAATGTTAAATTTAAAACATTAAATTTTAAGATTGATTCTCCCGAATTATATAAATGCCGAGAAATACGGAAACTTCTCATTACATGTTAACTCTATAGAAAATAATCTCATTTCATGAAGTGTAAAATGTAACGATATCGATAAAGTGCATTGAAAAATTTGTCTCAGGGTGTTAAAAAAGCGCAAAGACGTTCTGTGGCTTTATACATTTGGTTAGAATTTCAAAATCAGATTTGTCGAACCTTCCATTCATTTATCAAATTCTCTTGCATACAATTTCAACGAGGCGCTCTCTATTTTTCAAAAGTAAAAACATTCGAAGTAATAACGTCCTAGCGTGGTAGCTTTGTTTAGCTACTATAAATTTTAAGTCTTAGTTTCTGTTGGGCTACAAATTCCAATATACGCCGAAAAAGGCTCGATAAATTCAGGTCATCGGTAAGAAAAATGCAAATTTGATTAAAATGTGCAAATTAGAAGCGTTCGATGTTTTAAGCGTCAATTTTTGCATACCTGCAAAACACTACATTTAAGAAATAAAATAGAGCCTGGGGCATATACAGGTGGCATTTCTATTACCTTACGAATCAAGTTTTTTTTGGCAAACAGGAAAATTGACGCTGCGAGCTCAAGGAGATTC
>BMAW01011178.1:3272-20003 GCA_019974015.1 Nephila pilipes | reverse complement strand
ATACTAAGAAATTTGAGTTATATTCCTTTTATTATACTCCAGTTTTTCAGATATTTCAGTTAGTCACAAAGGTTATAGTGTGATAGATAATGACTTTACTATTTTGTTTATATAGCAAGCATCAAGTTTTTTATTTTAAATAACTCTCTTCAGTATTTCATTTAAAAAGAATAATGCATCATAAAATGAAATTACAGAGTATGTGTGACCTTCCCTATATCGCAAATTGAATTAAATGTTAAAAATAAATACTAACATATTAAAAATTCTATAAACATTCATCAAATGGTTTTATTGAATGAAGTTTTAAAGAATAGTAGTAAAAAAACACACACACACATTTTTTTTTTTTAATATTAGAATATCACAGTTGAATTATGACATTTCCATAATTGTAACGAAAAATCTGTGTGTGACCAAACAAATCTGAATAATCATTTCTACTTGTTGATAAAAGAACGATTCAATACCTTTTTGCTGCAGTAATCCGAAATATTTTCAACCTTTCTTCTTAAATAAGACATAAAAAAAGAAGTATGATAATTTCTCATTCAGTTAAAAAGTAGCATATGTAGTAAAATGCAAGTTACTTTAACAAATGAAGCATAAAACATTTCTAAATCGCAGTGTAAACAAACGAATACAAGACATCGGCGGCATCATGTGATAAGTTTTTCACCTGTTCATGACGTCAGATGAATTTTGTCCATTCCCCACAAATCGATATGGAAAACTTTACCAAAAAATTAAATTTTAAACCGTATTGCTTACAATTGGCCCCACATTCAACAGCAAACAATAAAATTCATCGATTTGACTTTCGTATTCACATGTTGATAAATTGGAAACTGAAGATTTCGCAATTAAGCTGATTTTCCCAGAGGAAGCAACCTTCCATTTAACAGGATATGTCATAATGTTAGACTGTGAATGTTAGTTAATAAAACGCCCCTTGAAATTGAGCAGTTGAAGAGAGATTTACTAAATGGGAATGTCTTTTATGCTGTGTCACAAAGGAATTTGCATACTTTTTTTGTGTGCTTTAAAACGATAAAATGTAGCAATAATCTGGATATTTTACAAATTTGATTATTTCCACAATTGCGTGAGGAAAACACAAATTTTGTGTTTCAACGAGATGGAGACCAGCTCAAAGGTGTTTGCATGTACGCGCTTTAATGGAAAGCTTCTATACCAATGGATGGGGTGTGCAGGGGACAGTGATTTACCCTTTCTCACAAGGCTACCATTCTTCCTGGATCTTATGCCATGTGATTTCTTTTTATGGGATTACGTCAAACACACTGTTTCTGCTCACCGATACTAAAAACACTGCAAGAACCTACAGAACACATTTGTGCAACGTTAAGAATCATTGACAGTGTAATGCTTCAAAATATTTGGAGAACTTGATCTCAAATTAGATGTTTGTCATGTAATAAAATGGTAACATATCGAACGTAAGTAACCGAAAATAAAACTTGTTACATTTTTCTTAAATTTTGTGTATCACATAATGCAATATGTGTAATAGGTTCGAAAATATAAATATCTGAAATAAGATAATTCATTTGTTTTAACCCTGTATTTCCTTTAGAAAAGACATTTTTATAATTCGAATACTAATAGTAAAAAAAACCGCATTCCTTAACATTTTATGTAAACTTCCAATCAAAGTGTAATATTTTTGAAAAATACTTTTCATTGAAGTTTCAAAAACAATTAATATTCCAAACCTAATCCATATACTTTGAAACGAAATTCAAAATAATTGTATTGTTAATTTTAAAATCCTTGTTCCTATAGATATTTTTGTATGCATGGATACAAAAGCAATCCATTTGGA
The DNA here is from genome assembly GCA_019974015.1 of Nephila pilipes. Taxonomy (NCBI): domain Eukaryota; kingdom Metazoa; phylum Arthropoda; class Arachnida; order Araneae; family Nephilidae; genus Nephila; species Nephila pilipes. The sequence goes on along the minus strand of BMAW01011178.1, from coordinate 18,157 downwards.
CTTTGTGTCCGACCTTACTTCGAAGGCTTTTATTGTCTGCTTAAAAAAGTTTTACAGGAGACGAGGTAAAAGTTCTTAAACTGTTTTCAGATAATGGAAAAACCTCTGTAGGTGCAAATATTGAATTAAAAAAACTGCATGATTTACTTAAATCTCCTGATGAAATGTAAATTATTTTAATGACGAACATATTGAATGGCATTTTATACCTCCTAAGTCTCCTAATTTCGGTGGATTGTGGGAGTCGAGAGTGAAATCGTTCAAATTTCATTTAAAGCGAGTAGCTGGAAATTAAAATTTAACTCTCGGAAGAATTTATCACATTACTTGTTGAAATAGAAGCTGAAGTTTTAAATTCACGACCCTTAACCACATTTTCATTAGAATTTGATAATTTCGAGATTTTGTCCCCTGACCACTTTCTTATTGGTAGACCTATTACTGCCATTCTCAAGCCACAACTTATAAGTGTTAAAGAAAATACATTGTAAAATGGCAGAGAGTTAATTGTTTATCCCAACATATTTGGAAAAAAGATTATTTAAACAATTTGCAACAGAGAAGCAAATGGAAATTTGCGAAAGATTACGCTGATATAGGTACTCTAATATTGATAAAAACTGTCTCTCTTCCAGGTACAAAATGGTTCACAGGAAGAATTGTAGATGTTTTTAAAGGTAAAGAAAATAAAATAAGAGTTGTAAATCTTAAGCTTCCTGATGGAAAAATAATCAAAAGAAATATTAGAGATATTTCAATTTTACTTGTCAATTGAAAATGTACTCATTTCAAATCTTCATTTTATGATGTATTTAATTTTTTTTTCCCTTGTTCTATTTCATTTATCAATATCTTAATTGAAATCATTATGCACTTTTTTCTGAAACTTAATTTTGAATTTATGTGTATTGAAATTTGTATTTCAACGGGGGGGGGTGACGCCTCATCCCCTCATTATTTCGATATAACGCAGTGCCCTCTATACTGAACTATCACTCTACTACTAACGCTCATACACAGTGGCATCACACTAAAAGCTCTATTTTCTCTTTATTACTAAAATAAAATGAACTGTAAACTATTTCTACAGTCTATTTTATTCTCTTACTTGAACTATCGACGAGATTAAAATATTGGCTTAACGCATTTTGGATTAACTTACAATCCCCTCTATCTATGAAAAAATGTAGTAAAGTGGCCCCAAAATCTTACAATTTCACAACACTTCTTTTTACATACTATAGTTATTTTAATATCCTCAGAATCATAGAAAAATATAATAACATAGAAATGAAAAACACTCATATGTAGGAATTAAAGTCAAGAAGTCAGTAAAGATAAGATTATAATGTAGCATTACGAATAATCTTCAATATACACAATCATATGAAAATCATTTTCAAGCTGACCAATAGCAATTCTTAAGGTATAATGAAATGTTTCTGAAGATTTTACAATAGCACCTTTCAAATATGCAATGTCTTAAAAATATTTAAGTGTTTTCCCATTAATTATTCATTCAAATTTAGAAATTCTCAATGTATAAACCAACAAATATTTCCAAACGATTTTAACAAATGTTAAAATAAACTGCAAATGCTTATGAAACATAACATATTTTACAAATGCAGAGCTAAACAAACGAATGCAAGTCTAGTTACCATCGGTGGGTATAACGTGATAAATATTTTATGTGGTCTTGACGTCAAATGAATTTAGTCCATTGTCACGTTTATATATTTTACAATAACAAAAACAAATCGGTATATTTTATATGTTCCTTTCTAAATTGTTTTTAGTTTTCTTTTCTCTTAAATTATTTATTTACGAATCGAGATAGAAAATTAATTTCAAGTCGAATTCTGAAAGAAAATTTCTGAAGGTTCGAATATTAAATGCAACAATTGTTTATTAATGTCACTCTCAAAAGGTGCTACAGAACATTATTTTTGTTAACATTAAGATACGATAAAAAAAGAGCTTTTCGTTTTTTATTATGGCATTAGAAAGAACTAGAAGGCTATTGGAAATGGACCTCGATTAAGTGATGAGGACGACACCTGAACTGGCACCTCCCCTCTCTAACTTCCACACAACGCCAATGGGAGGTTTCGGCCTCAACAGATTTAACGTGCATCAACCCCGGCTATATGGTGGGTCTTTTGTGGCATCACGGCTCTAAACCACGACTTAACAAAACCGCCGGTTGCCTTATCCACTAGACTACCGCAGCCATGATCAAAATAGAACAATAATTATCCAGAAGTGAATCGCTTAGATTCCACCCTATGCTAATTTCAAGTATTTGAGCCCTGAAGAATTGAAAAAGCATTACCCCTAATACATGGAAAGGTTTTAGTGAAATCAAGAATCGGAACATTTCGGTTTGACATAAACATCGCCGGTCACGAGCTGACAATAGCTGCCTCTTTGTTACCCATGGACAACATTATAAGATATTGTTATTTTTCCTACATAATATTAAATTCCAGGTATTCATAGAATTAAGTGTTGGAGGCAATTTTGTACAAGTGAACCAAGCATTTCTTTCAAATTTCATATCGAACCTTAAAAAGTTCCAATATCTTTAATTTTTTCCCATAAAAAAGAATCTTTCTCATAACACATGTTCAAAATGTTCAATAATATTTTAAAATGAAATTTAGTTCTCAGATTTGCAAGAATATGAATTAAAAATATGGCTATAAAAATCATGACACATTTTAATCATAATTTTAAATCACGCCACTTTTTAATCATAATAATTGACACTTGACAATCATAATTTTTGTACTTCTTGTACGAGTTTAGCGATACTTATATAAAAGATATCAAAAAACTCATATACAACATGCATTAAAATAAATAAAAAATCTTTACACGTGGTTTGAAATATTTTTAAAAGGTCAATTTAGAAGCATGCATAACAAGAAATACATGTAATGGAGAATTTCCAAACATTAACAAGGAACTACATTTAAAGATCATAAAGAAAACTTTCTCAAATATTTGAATAATATTTTCACTGGAAGTTAGAAAATAACATGTTGTAAACTGATACTTTTCTTTTCAATCAAACCACTTCTGAGAAATTAATATTAATTCATTTCAATATATGTAAATACATTTATACTACCATGCATGTTTAAGCAATTTTATAAGATATTTCTTTCAAAACTACAAAGTGTAAAGTTATGATGCATCTATTAATTGATATATGAAAACGGAAATACATGAAAAATATGCGAAATTATACCGGTATTCGACATATTTCGGCGTGAATATTGTTTTCATTACGAGTAATACCTTTAATAAGTATTTCAGCTATGTTAATCGAATTTTAAAAAATTATTTTGAGGTTTTAAAGTAATAAAAAAAAATTTGATGTATAATAATGAAACATAAGTACACAACAAAGACAACACAGTTAAATGACAAAAATTCAACATAACTATACATTTATGAAATGTCATCTAAAACAAATGATAAAAATTAATAAATATGAAAAAAATCTTAAATGTTCTCTTTTATGCTTTCATCACATTATACTACATAATATTTTTACACAAATTAATGGAACAGGAAGAAAAGTTTAGCAATGCTAATTTTACAAATTCATTTTTCCAAACGAAACTAAAGAAAAAGCTATTACATTAAAGAAAGATAAAAATTATTAAAATTCTTTTGAATGCTTAGATAAATGTGATATCCTCTGATGTAAAATATAAATTAAAAGAGAATAAATGCTGAATCAATCTGAGATATTGCAAAATCAAAAATTCCTCAAATCGACCTAGATATATTTATAACAGTTGAATTCCAAAATAAATTAATAATACACAATCTCAAAGACCTTCTCCTTTAAATTTGATTTATTTTATTAATTCATTATTCATTTTCATAGAAATAAGTTTAAATAATTCTTTTTTTTAAAAAAGTTTGTATAGTTCGATCAAAAATTGAAATGCTAAAAACATGTTTATACTTCCAAAATAATACATGTAATATTTTTCTGCATTTAAATAGATTATTAATAATACCTGCAACCAATCATCGAGATGTCCAAAAATTTATATCAATATGTATATACACACAAAGGCAAAGAAATGTAAAACAAAGGTAAAATTTTATGCCTGAAAATATGACACTTTTCAATAATCAATTATTTCTAATTTTAATACTAATAATTATAGTCTAAGCACACTAATTTTACCTATTTAAATACTAATTATTTAATGCAAACATACGAATTATCGTTTAAAAAAGATAATAATTTAAATAATGAATATTCGTAACTTAAGAAAACAAATACAAGCAATCCCTAATCGAAACACTCAGTAGAAAAAAGAAACTTAGCATAACACGTATGTGTGTAATCAAAGTGAAACAAAAATACTGTAAGCAAATAATTTAAAAGATATGTATTTACCACCCTAGTTCAATAACATTTTCTAAAAATTGATGTAAAAGGAGAAAATGTATCCGATAAACGATACGTGATAAGCTTAACTTTCCACTACACGAACTTACACGCACAGCAACCGGGAAGCAAGTGAGCGGGAAACACTTCTTGTAGGAAGGGTTCGAAAAGGGTTACCACATTTTCGCCAATATAAACGAAATATAATCGCTAGAAAGCATTTGGCGCAACAACATAAAGTTTCACTGGTATTATTTATTTGTAACGTCGCAGGCGAGAGTGAATTGCATTTTGAGCACTTGAAAGAAGATACTCACATCAATTACTTAAGGCCCTTTTATTCTTGGGTAAAAAGCACACCAGTACATCACGTCACATAATTACTTATAAGAACTACATAAAAGACATTTTAACGCAAAACACGCTCAACTACCAGAAGAAAATTTTTTTTTCTTTTTTCAACGTCACCGATGGTGGGATTAGCAGTCCTGTTAAATTTAAATCACGGGGACACACGTCTAGAGACAGGAAAATCCTTAGAGAATGGGGATGTTTCGATCGGAGAAAATGGGATTTTGAAAAGATGAATCCGAGATTCACATTCAATCATACAGGAAAAATCCGAGATCACTGTAGTAGCAATACATATGTTAGGAAATCAAAGGAAAGGAATGGAATTTGACTTTTCTTGACGCAAAAAAGACTTCCATAAGTTTTCACAGAAGTGTAAGCATATCGTAATTTTCCTTTTAAATATTTTTTAAAAATTGTATCGTTAGTATGAAGTTTGTAATAACATTTATTTTTATTATTTCAGCCACCCAAGTGGCTATTATTTTCGGTGGGGCGTTTTGGCGTACCAGATCACTTCTCAATTTTTTAATTTCACATTTATGACGTCATGGTTCGTATGTTTATTTTTTTTTTGATACTTAATTCTTAAAATGTATATATTTTGCAATTGATTGACGTCATTTCTCCTGCTACAGTGGAAATTTATACGCTGCCCGCCTAGACAGTTTCGCAGACGAGTCGTTGTCTTTGGCGAGAGCAGAGGTCTGTAAGATGAATTCTGGTGTATTTGTATGAGCGTGATATGAAGTTGTTAATAAACGATTTTGGATTTAAAATGGAAGCCTCGAAATATATTTATCACTACGACACAGCTTAAATTTATTGGTGGCTAGCGCTGGGATATGATCACGCTTGAGAGAAAAAAAAGTTGTGTCGGTATTTGGTGACAGTGAGCCACGCGTTTTACGGCGAAGAATGTCTATGATATAACCATCCTCGGTTATTGTTTTAAGTGCACCTTGCACGTTGCTAACTTTTTTGTTTGATGGAATTGCTCCCTGCACGTGGAATTAAGAGTATGAAAAAAGAAGTGCGCCCTGCACTTGGAATTAATCGTTTGAAACCAGAAGTGCGCCCTGCACTTTAATCGTTTTATAGGAAGTCCTCCTGCATGCTTATTCTTTTGTCTTATGAAATTGCCCCTGTACTTAATTTACTGAAAAAAGTACTCCCAGTACTTAATTTACTGAAAAAAGTATTCCCTGTGCTCCAATGTCTTAGTCTTCAAGAAATGTTTTGAAGGAGTGTTTATAGTACTGTGTTCATTTTTTTTTTTTTTTTTTTTTTTTTTTTTTGAATTACGTCTTTTCATAAAAAGAAAAAAAAAAGGTAAGCGTTGTTTGTTTTTTTCCCTTACATCAAAAATTCATTTTCTATGATTTTAGTTTGCAAAGAAAATTTTGTTGTGATGCAGCATAGTTTTGTTTTGATTTTGTATTAAGCTACTAATTTATCAACAATATATATATTGTGTTATTACTGTATTTTAATGAAGAAAAGATTGTGTGTGTAGAGATCATTAATATTTTATAGCTATTGTTAAGAAAAATCTAGAGAAGTTTATTTTTCAGATATTAGATAATATTGGAGAGTTATTTTATTTTTGTATGAAAATCGTAGTGGTATTCTAAGAATTTATTGCATTTCTTATTTTATGTGTGTTAGTTAAGAACTGAAATTGTGTTGTTAAAAAGAATCTCTTTCGTTTTGGTTTTCAAATGTAAATTTAATTTTGATATTTTTATTGAATATGTATTCTCTTTTTAATATAATTACAAACTTCACAGAAAGTAGACTTAAGGTAATAAAATTTGTGTCCAATTTCGTTTTAATTTTTTAATTTAAAAGAAAGTCATGTAGTTCTGTTTTTGAAATATAAGAATTCTATGAATGCTTTATTGTATTTATGTGAATTTTTTTATGTACTTTTTGGAAAAGGAAACTAAGTTACAATTCGGAAAACTTTTCAGCTTGATATTGTAAATTCATAGATAGGCCAACATTTTAGGTTATTTGAGTCAATTAGCTTTCTAGAGGGGTTTTTTTTTTTTTTTTTTTTTTTGCTTTCCTTAAGAAAATGGCTTATTTAGCCAAAGGTAAAAAAGGAGGATTTAATCAGATTGGCTGAAGAATTAAGCTCAAAAATTATTCAAGACATGAAGATGATAACTTTAAAAGATATTATTTTTAAGAGTGATGCATACGAAGAGGAATTCGTTAAATAGATGTTTGAGGAATTTGTTAAAGAGAGAAAAAGGAAAGAAGTATGGAAAATTCAAGAGAAAAAACGGAAAAAAGAAATGGAATTTCAAGAACAAAAACTGAACGGAGAATTGGAATTTTAGAAGCGAAAACAGAAGGAAGAATTGGAGGAAAAAAGGCGGAGAGAAACTTTTGAGCTAGAAAAATCAAAGCTAGAAGTTCAAATAAGATCAGCTCAAGAACCACAAATGGATGGTGCAAGAATACCCAGTAAGGAATTGAGCAGGCTTCTTCATAAATTTGATGTGAATGAATATATTAACCTGTATTTAGTACTATTTGAGCATCAAGCTTGTAGAATATCTCTACAAATGGAATTTTGTGTCACACATCTGTTAAGGCTGCTACCGCAAGAAATCACGCAGATAATTGCACGTGAGTCTGAGGAAAAAGCCACTGATTATGATCACGTGCAAAATTATTGTTAAAGAGATTTAAGTTAAATCCCGAAAAATTCCGACAACTGTTTAATACGCACCAGAAAATTGATGAACGTACCTGGCAAGATTTTTATCAGGAACTGCAGATCTATTTCGATGGATGGACATCTGGACTAAAATTTGAAACCTTCGATCAACTCCGGGATTTAATCATTGCAGATCAGAGGGAAAAACGTGTACCGTTTGAGTTTAAAGAATACTGTTTGGATGAATGGTCCATAATTAATTCACCTAGCAATTTGGCTGAAAAACTGGAAGAATTTGAAGATGTGAGAAAAACATTTCGAGCTAAACCAGTTAATTCATTTTCGAGAGACAAATATGAAGTTAAAGGACCAAGAAAGTTTGGAAGGTTTGACAAAAATCCTCGAAGGGTTGAAAATCCCAAATACAAGTCAAACAAGCCTGAAATAAAACTTTTTGAACCTATTCACAGTAAGGAATTCGAAAATAAGAAGACAACTGAAATGCTTTTACTGTAACGCTCTTGATCATTTACGTCCAAACTGTCCAAAATTGAAGAAAGCTTCAGAGCCAGTAAATTCTGTTTCTTAATGCGAAAAGAAAAATAGGGAACATGTATGGGTGCAACAACAACCTTTGGATGCTAGTTCAACTTGTTTACCACTAGCAGAAGTTCTTATTGAATGTGAGTGGGGCAGAACACTCACAAAAGAAGCGGTTTTTCCAGATGAACTGTATCGTGGTCATTATCTTCTAGAGAATAGGACTGCTGCTGTCTTCAAAAATGAAGGAAACATTTCATTGCACCAAGTGAATGCGGTTCAAACTAGAAGACAGAAATTGAGGGGAAAAGAAGAGACTTCTGAACAATTGGCACAAGAACCCTAAAATATTGTCATTAATAGTGAAGAGACAAATTCAGAAGAGTATGAACTCCTTCCTTCTAATGAGGAATACGTGGCTGAATTAAACAAACTTAATGTAGATCAGCTCGTGCAATCTCAAAAGGAAGACGCTGAATTAATGCCATTGATAAAAGATGTTGAAGAGGGGGGAAACTCTAATAAAGCTGAGCAGATTATTTTCATCACAGATCCTATACCTGAAGAAACTAATATCAATATATTTGGTTCTCCTCGTCTTACCATAAATACAGGTTCTAATCTTCAGGTAGTTGAGCATATGGCCTGTGAGATTTTAGATAAAAGAGCTGTGCCTGAAAATGTTTTAGTTTCTGCTTCAGTAACTTTGTTCAATATTATACCACATCAAAGTGTTGATCAAAATGTTAGTTTAAAAACAGAATATATTAAAATTCCTTTTTATGATTCTATGAACATCCAAGGTGATACTAGCTGTTCTGCTGGATACTTTACTAGTGAGGAAGCATCAGATGGTTTAGATAATAATTTTACTCAAACTTCAGTATCAGAAGATGGTGATATGTTATATGATATTCGACCAGAATTAACCTTTAGAAATCGGCAGATTCTAAGTTAAAATATCCCTTCCACTCGGCGCTTTTAGACTTGAGGCAAAATTTTCTTTCCCCCGCTCGGAACACTGGGAAGCTCAAATTCGCTGGGTGTGGTATTGTTGGTTCATCTTGTTACAAAGGAGAGATAGTAAGGGTTGCAGTTTTTGAATCAGTAATCATTCACGAGAAAGAAAGATCCTTTATATTTGGCGCCTTATCTTATAAGAATTTTTTTTTCTGATTTCCTGGTTCCCATTATTAATTTAATGACTTGCAAACTTTCAAATACATATTTTGATTTTACGAGAATTGAAAATTTTTAAATATAGGCACATGTCTCTTCTTAAGAAAATTCCAAAGTTTAAAAATATGTTTTCTAGATTTTGGTGTACAACATGTACGAAGAACTAAAAAAGTAGAATTGATATGATTGACATGTTGACTAGAAAACATGTAAAAGTAAAAATTATTTTATTATTTTACATATTACTTTTATTTGCTCCATATTGTTAAGGAAATTGTTAAAAATAATTTATTCTGAAATAAGATTTTATTGTATCATTTGCTTAAGTATCAGATATATTGATGAAGAATTTGGAGCAATATAGACTAATATCCCTTAAGTATGAGAAAAATATTACGAAAATATTAATAAGGCATTGTATAATAGTTATTTGTCTGTTAAATTAACATTAGAATTTTTAAAAATTTATTCTATTTTTGTGAAATGTTTTCATGTTCCTTGATAGTTTTAAATTTTGAAAAAATTATCATAACTTACAGTCGAGTATTATGTAAATTAAAGTTTTCAAGAAAGAAAGTTACAGCTATACCATATAACTAAAATATTTTCTAGAAGCAAGTACGTTCAAACAATATTAAATTAAAAGCTTCTGTAATCACATGACTACACTCTCTGAGAGTACGATAGTTCAATGATAAACTCCTTGTAATAATTATATATATATATATACTATGTTCTCATTATTGCAACTTACACATTTAACTACCATATTGAAACCATGTAATTAAAAATAATGCGTCATGTTTTCAAAATTGTTTGACGAAATATGTAAAAGAAGGAAAAACTTTAAGAACAATATGATTTTACTTTTCATATTTACGCCCTTTTAATGCACAAAAAAAAAAAAAATCAATGTACACGGAATATTTTGTAATCAATTTTATTTGATTTTATAGTAACATCGCATTCCAAAGCAATAGGAAGGCAAATGGTGATGGACTTCGTAAATTTCAACCTTGGTCAAGCAATAAGGCAGCACCCACTCACTAAACTTCCACACCACACCACATAATGACTTAGAATCTCGACAGATTTCACAGCCGGTTTTCAATTGAACGGGACTCGAACTCATGACTCAACCCTGGCTAAGGGTTTGCGAAATCAATACTTGGCTACCTTTTGTGTTTAAATGTTATCAAGTGAAATTTAAAAAATAATTGTCAGCTTAATTGAATACGTTTCAAAGCTACTGAGTAAATCTTAAGTACAACAAGTAAAAGAAAAACTTTCAATTCATTCATATATTTCAATGAAAATAATATGTAACAGTTTTTTTTTTTATCAAATCTTCTTATAAATCTTTAATCTTAAAGGAAAAAAATGTATTATTTTATTTTTTTTTTTTTTTTATTTTTTTTAATATTGATTTTTGTTTGTTTCTAAAAGAAATTTATATCTTAAATTGAAAAAAGTTCTTGTAAGCAATGCTTTTGAAACATTTGTTTTAAAAATATAAGAAAGTGAGTTCTACTTTTTAAAATTTTTGGCTCTTAAAAGAGCCTTTTTTTGTTTGTTTTACCCTTTCTTTTTATTAAAAATGTATCAGTTTATTTTTTTTATTCAGGTCTTTTGTTTTTTATTGGTTTATGTGTTAAGAGATTTTTAAATAAATTGTGTGGTATTCTTCGAAACAGTTCTGGTCAATACAAAGAGCCACATTGCATGCCTTACAGATAATAGTAGTTCTCTTTTGTATATTCTTTTTCGCACAATATGCGCACCATCTTCTTTTCTTTTCGTCAATTGGCCAATGAGAAAATTTATTATCATTTATCTTTAATTTTTTTATTGCTGAAGGTTCTATATTTTTAGGATTAATTTTTCCTATCAGAGATGCTATTAAATTCATTCGAAACTCTCTTAAACTAAATTTTGACGAAGTTTGGCATGATTTAAATATAAGAAACGAATTCAAAATAGCAATGTCAATGACGCTAAAGAATAATTTTTTTGTCCATTTCCTAGTTCGTCTAGCAAATGTGTAGGTGGATGCCATGCGATCTCCCAAATCAACATATCCCATGTGTTTATTGTAATCTGCCACAATTTTTGGCTTGGTCGTAGTTAATTTTTCTTTTTCACTTTCTGTAATGTCACCGTCAATTTTCTTTTTATATCTTTTTCGTTCTTCAATTATTAATTCATTTTTTGGGCTGTGCATATTGGTCAGCATATACACTTGCCTCTTATCCTTCCAACACAAAGTTGTCATTCCACTGCAAAATTTCAAGGCAGTATCGCCTTGTTTCATTTTAGGAGGAGCCAGATCTTTTGGAAAATGTTTTCTGTTAGATCGAACAGTTCCACAGGAGTTAATCTTTTTTTTCTTTTAAAAGGTCACGAAAAAGTTCCGGCGAGGAAAAGAAATTATCCATAAAGATTTTATGGCCTTTATCTTTTATACACTCTGTCATTGTATATACTACATTGTAGAATGCAGATGTTGAAAGATTTTCTTTTTTATCTTTACCTAGATATACTCTCATATCATAAGTATAACCAGTAGCATCTGCAATTTTATACATTTTCAATCCCCACTGTTTACGTTTTTTTGGAATATATTGTTTAAAAAATACTTTTCCTTTAAATTTAATTATAACTTCATCCAAAGATACATTTTCTGTGGGATCATACACTTCTTTAAATGTTCTGTTAAAACAGTCAAAAATTTTTCTTATTTTCCATAATCTGTCGTAAGTTGGAGAATCTTTGCTTTCTTTTAAACTATTATCAGAAAAGTGTAAAAATTTTAAAATCATTAGGAAACGATCACGGGGCATAACTTCTCTGAAAAATGGAGTTTCTATCAGATTATTAGTTGACCAATAATCCTGTATGCTATCTTTTTCGATGTGTCCCATCAGTAAAATTAAACCAAGAAATTTTAAAATTTCATTTTTATCAGTTGGCTTCCATGAAAGTGCGTGTTTTCTTTTCTCAGATGTTTCTCCATAAAGATTAAGTACATCAAATGCATACCTATTAGTTTCATCAACTAGAATTGATAAAATTTCATCTGTAAACATCAGTTTAAAAAAATCATTTTCATTTTTGTCATTCCTGGTATCAACCTTTAATCCAACTTTACCTAAAAATGGTAATGCATTTATCGTTTCCGAGCCTTCTACCTCTTTCCATGAAAATGAATTATCTACTGTCTCCTCAAAATTAGTTGATACATCTAAATCAATCTCGTTATCTTCAAAAATACTGTTTTCTAATTCATCTCCCATATCTGAATCACTATCATCAAAATTTTCTTCATCTAAATCTCTCATTAAATTCTTAATCTCTATTTCTGTGAGAAATTTTCGAGGCATTTTAAAAAACCGAAGAAAAAAAAAGGGAAAAGAAATATCTAGCGTTCATAGACAACGTTAATTCATTGAATAAAGTATTCTTTCGAAACTGGTTGTTCCTAAATGTCGCCAATGATAAGGAATTTGTGAACAACTGATAACGTTGGCGAAAAATGTCCCCACCCAATAGCGAACAATAGAAGCAAAATCGTAAAAGAGGACAAGGAAAGTCGTAAAAGAGTTTGGTGAAAAAAAAGGGGGAAAGAACTCTCTCTAGATAGCTTGGTACAACAGTAGTACCGGAGCCGAAGCGAGAGCAAAAAAATTTTTTGGTACGGCATATGTACCGCCGAGTTCTACAGGTTAAGTAGTGAAGATGTGTCACCTGATCCATTGTCGAACTCAAAAGGTTATAAAATTAATGGTAATTTAGAAGGTAAAGAAACTGTGCCGTGTATCTTTTCAATAGAATCAGATATTCTACGAGATGAATATCATTTAAAAAATGGAAATGAGAAAGTTAAAGACAAACATGTCAATGATGTGTTTGATAAAGAAAACATGCGTTTCTTAGTTCAGAAAATTCAGTCAAATCTTTCTATAAATGATCAATTAAATTATGAAGAAGATCTTAATTGTGAAGAAAATGATATATCTGACTTCTTAAAAGAAGCAGAACTTCAGATTGATGCGCGCTGTTTGATGGACAAAAACGAAAAAACAAGAATTTGCTGCAAATAATGAAGATGAAGGAAATGGAATCTATTTCGATACAGAGAGAAAATTGTTAGATTATTTGAATAAAATAAATGACCGAAATAGATTGACACACAGCGAAAAGTCATTAAATATGCCTTATAATTCAGAGTAGCAATTATAAGGAATATTTAAGTAATAATATAAGAGTGAAATAGTTTTAGATAATGGGGAGGGATTGGTTTTAATTAATAAAAATTGTAATAAATCAATAACTCGTTATTTTGAACATTCAAAGTAAGGTCATGAAAGTCCATTTAATCTATATTATTACCTAATTTAGAGTTTATAAATACCATCATGTTAGTAAAAGCTTTATTTCTAAATTTACCACTTTTAAGATTTCAGATCATGTTATTTCAATAGATATTGAAATTAAATATGTAATTAAAATTGCTCATGAAAATTTTAATAAGAGTGAAGATTCTTCTACGAGTAATGAATCAGACGATAAATTATCAAAACGTAAAATATTGTTTATTATCTCAGTGATGATGATAGAATTTCAAGTATAGCTGAGAGTGTTGACATTTCTTTGACAGTATCTAACTTTTTTAATAAAATACAGTGTACAGCTTTGAAAACATTTACAAAAAAACATATAAATTAATATTATTGATCCATAACTGAATGTCATGGTATGAAAATGCTAATGTACTTTGTAGAAATGTTACATAATGAAAGGTTAATTTATGTTGCGAGTATTTGCTGAATATTTGTATTGCAGATATATAAGTTATTGGTACGCAGGCTATCAGCATAAATAGTAGCTAAACCGTTCACTAGCGTCTGTTCGCAGCTCTGCATCCCTATGGGAGACCGAAAACTGGTCGAGTCTACTTAAATCGCAGGGATTAGAGGAATTTCGCTGAGGTGTTGAGGGGATTTTCCTGGAGTCAAACAGCCATGCATCGTATGGACCGAAAACTGGATAAGTGAAGCAGTGCCTTTATAGGAACTAACAGCACCAAGGCACACACAAAATGATTTGGGCAATTAGTTGCAAGAGCATTTCTAGATTGTTCGGTAGTTTTTTAGCTGTTGAGATTTCAAAAACTGCGAAGCAATATTATTGTAAGAATAATGCTTGGAAAGGTTTTGAAATTATTTTTTTCCTGTAAGAAAAGAATCACATCAGACTATAAACATTAATTTTGAAAATAGATTTTCATGTTTTTATTAATTTATTTGAACTAAAACAGTCTGAATTTCGTGATGAAAATTGTATTAATTTTTTTTAAAAATAAATACAAGTTTGGGAAGTTTAGTAAGTGTCTGTAAGAAACAAATTGGATATTTGAAACTCTTGAGTAATTCTGCAATTGAATAAATGTTTTGGAAAGAAATTATTTCTTTATGTTTTTGAATTACCTATTGCCTAAAAAAGCTTCCTTAGCAAGTTTATTTATATAATGAGTTGGCTGCTTTATAATAATATTTGTATATAAAGAGTATGAAACATATGCGTGATTATGATGTGTAATGCACGTATTTAAAAAAAGATGCAGTCGAATCTTAAAACACACTCATTTGTAAGCTTTGAAAATAATGAAAGCAATATATATATATATATATATATATATATATATATATATATATATATATATAT
>BMAW01011177.1:0-16802 GCA_019974015.1 Nephila pilipes | reverse complement strand
TGTTTTTTTTTTCGTTATACAATCCTCGGATCCTATTTTTTTCACTATTTATGCTTTCGCCGGGGCTACCTTTTCGAATTTACCACATTAATCGGAATTAGAGTCTTCCATCTTTTTTCCCCTAGTCTGTCTGGATTACTTTTTTACAAAATTCATTACACCTGCGCAATCTCACAGTCAGGCAGCTGTTTCGGATGTTTTTTTCTTTTAGCCAATCACATACAGTACCTATTTAAGTCTCCGTTTCTAAAGCGAAACTAAATATATATATTTTTTTAATCTTAACCAATCATGGGTTAATCGTTTGGCCTTTTCCATTGTCTAGTGCCGACTTCTCAGAGTTCCTAGAATTTTCTTTGTCCGTTATTCCGGTGTACTAGTTGTGCATTTCAGTGGTTTATTAATTTTGCTGTGTTTTCGTGCTTTTGCGTTTTACGTTCTTAAACGTTTTTTTATTCAAATTCTCCTGCTTGGATGATATTGTGTTTCTGCGTTTTTTACCTTACCGTCAATCATTTACTCCACGTTTATTCTCCCAATCCCAGTTTCTTTGTCGAGGGAGAATTTGATTCTTACATGGATTAATACATGTGGAGACGGAGACACAATCATTCTATTCAGGATGAAACCTACAAGGAGTTTTTGAAAACCGTTATTACTGTGTACCCGCCGGAAAATCGAGACGCCACTGAAACTTTGGTAAGTCGAAAAATTCCTACTTTTCAGCTTCGCGTTCAGGCTCCGCCGTAAAAATCGCCAAATTTGGCGATTTTTCAAATCTCGCCAAGTAGTTACTCTAAACTACAGTTTCACATTTAATTGAAATGCAGTTTAGCGTAACCACCCGTTGTTTACAATTGTTTGGCGATATTTTGCCAATTGTGGTTACCATTAACCATTAATTACCCGCCATAAAAATCGCCAAATTTGGCGATTTTTCAAATCTCGCCAAGTGGTTACGCTAAACTGCATCTTCACCATCTCTTTTATCGTCTGTTCAACATGCCACCAAACGGACAAAAGATTAAGAGGAATTGACGCCAAGAAAATATGAAATTGGCTTCTTTTCTTATTTGCGTTTTTGACTCCTTTTTAATAGAAATGAAGTTCTGTTTATAAAAAAAATATTGAAGTCGCGCGTCTATTTTCGTTGCGTAATTCAAGTACAACTTGATAGAAAAAGATTTATAGAGAGAAATAGCAAAATAGCTATATATCTTCATTAGCTACATTGCCTGCAAAAAAGGTGTTTTGTAGAATTTTAAATTTGAAAGTGAAAATCTAAAGTTACAACCAAAATTCTTCTAAAAACTTAGAGATGGTACAAATGGTCACATGTTTTTCATTTGTTCAACTTAATTTCAGTCATCACAATTTTAGTTTGAAATAAGAATGACCGTATTAACCTCAGGTACCCACCCCTTTCATATATTGTATGATAATTGAAAAATGTAGAATGATATAATCACCAAGCGATTTCTAAAATTGTACTATTATCAAAACTGAAGTTCTATGTACTTATTATTTATCTAATCTGTGACGTTGGGCTATTCGTGATTTTCTCCTCACTAATCTCGTGGAGTTATACGAATTTGAATTGCTTAAAATAACAATTTCTTCCCAACCAAAATGAAACGTGATTAGGTAATTTAAATGAAAACAGAAATGAAGTGATTTAGAGACAATTATATATAAAGGGAATAGACTGAAAAAAAGAAAGAAAAAAGGGAGACAGAGATTGCGACTTGCTGACAAAGGAATGTTATTTGGTTGAAACTCTTATATTAGTTTTGTGGATTGAAACAAATTTTATATTTAGAAAAAAATAATAATAATCAGGATAAGAAACAGCTGTTTGTGAATTGATTGAATCACACAAATGAAGTGGTAAGTTAAGCATTTATTAGTTGATCCACAGTTAAAACAGGGTCTCGAGATAGGTCGACTTCATCTATTCTTCACGAACATTTTCATTCATTAACATTCACGAACATAAAACATTTTGGTTTTTTACTTACGTGACTTTAATTGGAGTGAGTTTTTAATACTTGTGATAACTTTAACTAAAGTATGGCGCAAAAACAGGGTAATGAAGGCCATTCATTACAAATTCCTTAAATTACTTTTCCTTTCACATGAGGAAAAGCAGGTGGAGAATTTCGGACAAAGAAAAGCGTAGGTTGTCAGTTGAGGTTGGAGTGGTCCGAGTTGGACAACTCAACAAATACAAAATAATGTAATAAGCAATAATTTACGCCATAAAACATTTGTAATACGAATGAGATTTAAGGCTCTAAAATTGACTTACCCTGCCTTTTATTTTGTCTGTAAGGAAGAGCTTGAGAACGGACCAAACGTACTGAAAAATTGACGATTCGTTAAAGAAGTGAATTCCCTTGAATCGGATAGGTAGACAGTTCTGAAACAAAAACAGTAGATTATCAAAAACCTCCCCAAAAATACTTTATCTACTCATAAAATATAATATTATACTATTTTTAAAATTCTTTATACAGACGTAGTCTACAAATAGAATAAATACTATATCGCTGAATACGAGAAAATGATTTACAAAACTCATCTTCGATCTTTGATGTAGATTGTTTTCAATTAGTTCGTTACAAAGGTTAAATTAATGACAAATTGATAGATTGTGTGTCACAGTCCAAATGGTTATGACACAACCTAACAAAAGTTCGGTTCTGTTGATAATAGTTTGTCTCATTATTGTATATAATGTGGTATATGCGTCAGGTTTAAGAAAATTTGGTCATCTTACAAAGACATTCAATAAAAACAAACAATAAACTAGGTTACTGAATTATATTTTATAACATATATGCTTTTATATTTTATGACACAAATCTACTACATTTTTTTTAAAAATATGATACCTTATGTCCAAGATTAGTTATACACGCATAAAAAATAGATTTCTCAGAAACTGTGAGCTATAAGCCTTAAGTATTTCTGTAGAATAATACTTTATATTATAACAGAAGAATTTTAAGGACAGATATTGAAGAACGCTGCCCATGAAATAGAACTGTATCATGAAACAAATAAATAAAAAAAATGACAATAATACGTATGTAACAAGGAGTATTCAGAGGGGAAAAAAAAGAATAATCCAGAATAAGAAAACAGGTTTTGAATTTTACGTTCTATGTGATGCCAAAGATTTGTTCAGATATATTACAACATGATTTAATATTGACAATAATTTTGTTAAACGCAGTTTGGGAGGTTAACCTTTTCGGGACGGCTGTCACTTATGACGGCGTGACAGAGCACTTTCTTGTCCATCCCAGTTCTTAAAACCGTCATACATATGTGTAAGAGCAGTGGAACATTTTAGAAACTAATATTTTGATCACAGGATGGTAATATATGTCCATAAAATTTAAGATTCATACAGATTTGACTTTCTACTTGAAAATGATAATTCATTTACATATGAATTTTAATTTTATAAACGTAGTGTAAAAGAGTTGTTCTCAACCCGCAGGCTTCCTGACAGCTCTCTAAATAAGCACGTGATACATGTTGACAGTTGATGGAAGAATTTTAGTTTTGCTAGAGTTTTGGTTATTTGGATTCGCAGTCCAGTTTTTAATCGAGAATCAGACTTTGTATGAGGGGAGTTTTGAGATGTGTTTGTGAATGACCAGGTGAGGTGATTAAGATGTTTTTAGAACAACCCCCCTTAGATATATACCAATGCTTACACACACACACACACACCTATATATGTGTGTGTGTGTGTGTACTCGTATGTAATGATTTCACATAAATTTAATTTGATTTCATAATTTATCCTATATTTTAACTATCACAGTATGGAGTTCATCTTTATTTCTTGATATAATTCCATTTAACCTTTTAATTTATTCTATCATGCGATTTCTAAATCCATTCAGTCAGTTGTTCTCACGCTTTGAAGCTGTAGGGATAATTCCTATTAGACTTTTCGTCTCAGTACAAAATACCTAAAAATCCCTACATTCATGACCTCGTAATTTGAATAATCCTTGCCTTAATTTCCCAAAGAGGGAATTTTATGAAATGAAAAATTGTTCCAAGCAAAACTCAATTCAACAGGGAGGGAATGTATACCGATTGCAGTAATGGTTGAAAAAAGCAATCTTCTCCACAGAATATCAATGTTTCTCTTTGTATTATCAAGATGATACTGGAGGGGGGAGTATACAGCAACTCTTCAACAACACCGCCAGAAGTTAAAACGCCTTACTAATGCCTAAATGCCTGAGGGAGACGTCTCTCTTTGCCTGATTGATAAAGTTGCAATAAAAAGCGATCGGACAACCTCCTTCTTCGGACCCAATGGACCAGGGTTTGAAACAGCCTCCAAGGTCAGCTCTCACCCTCTCTCTCCACGGGGTAGAAAAACCCTAGCAGCCGAAATAGCATTATTGTCCATTTCGCAAATACGGGCTCTTCCCATCACATTTTTCATCATAGCTTACATTGCCTCTCGCTGTATCTATTGAATTTCTTGACTGATTATGGTCAGAAATAATTTTAAAATTATTGGTGAAAACACGCTCTTTGAAATGTGAAACGACACATGCATGTTTTCCGAGTGATAGCAGAATAACCTTTATTTGCATCGGATAGTTTGCCAACGTTACTCAGTTGTGTGTTTTTTCACAATTAAAATCCCAAGAATAGTTTTTTATATTTTGTGAGCACCCCCTCCCCTTTCACATATTTTTTTTCCCCGAAGAAGCTATTTATTCTCATCTTAAATTGTAAAGTAACTTTTGATCGGCCCTTCGTAATTGTCTCTCAAATGGTCTCTTTTTCACGTTTGAAAAATTCAATTATTAATTTCTTCCAAAATCTAAATCAACGTTTTTAGCCATACTTTGAATTAAATAAAAAAACGATATGTACTAATCATACATACCCTTAAAGCTCTAGATAGCAGATGAATATATCTTGGTGTCACACAGCGCATCTGTTTAAACGTAAATCCACGTACATCCACTAATACTCTTATTCCACATATCTGAGTGGCTGGATTGTCCACTGTGTACAGCAGTAGTCCGGTTAAGGCACATAGACCAATGCATATATTGAAGTCATCAGGATTCCATTTATCTAAAAATACATTTAAGAAATAATTGTTATTCTCAATATCATAAGAAATCATTTAATATGTAATTTGTATCAACAACTGGAAAACGTTGTAAATCATATCCCAGAAAATAATGTAAGCAATAAAGATTTGCGTAACAACATTCGCAGCAAACTGTATTGTGATGTGATTATTTGGAATGCTGCAATGAGAAGCAACTCGAGGGCTTTGGGTAGAATGCCCAAGGAGACCGAGCTCACCCAAAGAGTTTAGAACTATAAACCAGTCTCCCGAGAGACAATCATCCCCGCACTTAATTTCATTTAGTAATTTATCTTTAAAAGATTTTTTTCACAAAACTAAAAATATTTTAGTATTTTAAATCAAGACTATACAAACTAATATATTACAAGACAACAAAATTATTATGATCACTTAAAATCATAAATTCTAAATATCAAATTTAATAATCAATCTTCAAATTTTAAATTTTTCTTTTTCGAAGTAGTTAAATAAATTTGATTTCTGAAGTAATTTTATTTAATAAAGTTTTTTAACAATATTGCTCGTGAACCTTCATATAAAAAAGTCTTTTATTATCCACTTACAATTTTTCTTAACTCCTGGGCAAGCGTAATAATTAATGTTCTGGCTCATCTATAATGTAAATTCTAGGGATTAAAGCCCGAGAGGGTTGTGCACCCCAATAACTTGAAATCTGCATCTCTCCCCGCACTCAATATTTATTGGCAAAAAGAAAAAATTTTTTTTTTTACTACAATAGGGTAACAAAAAACAGTACAAATTGGAGCAAAGAACAAAAGATAAAACACAATTCGAAAATAAAAACAAACATAACTAAGCGATTTGTTTACAGATACGTCATAGTTCTAATGACGTTAATTTTTGACGTCATAGTTCTAATACTTTCAATTTTTCCCTTTACATTTTTTTTCTTCTCTTTTTTTTTAATGCATATCAATCTGCATTCCATTGATGTCAAGATTTCCAAGAAAAAACGGAAGCTGATATTATGACTCACAACGGCAGATATACTGCTGGCGACAGCTTTGTAACCGAGAATAAGGAAATTCACATCGCATGGAATAAGCCCATTTTTTTTTTAATAAAAATCTGCAGCAAATTAATATCAGTTTGCATGTTTCAATCATTTGTTAAACTCATGTAAAGGAGTATAAAGCGAGATTAAAAGAGAGATACTTACTAAGTTGCAGTACCAGTACCACACATCCCTCTTCGTCTCTATAAGGAAAACAATAAATGACTCCGGTTTCCATGAATTTTCTCAACTCGTCCACATCGGCATCGTCATAGAGGTCACAGTATGACTTTTTCACTTCGTATTTATTATGTAACAGCTCGAAAGCTCTGCCAACGTCGAATTTTCTCGCTCTCAAAAATTGTATGAGATATTCGTCTTCTGTTGGACATTTCAAGTCTTTTTCAGCTAAAAAGAAAGGGTATTTTTTAATAGAAAATCGTAACTACCAAAATATGTTGTACAGCAGTTTTTACGAAATTCGTATCTAAAATACAGTTCAGATTTTTCAACAGTTTTTTTTGTGCACATTATTATTATCATTTTGAATGCAGTAAATTCTCAAGAATTCGATACTTGATAACGCCACAAAAATTTGAAACTTATTTCCCATTGCGCTTAGTTATAAAAAAAATCACATCAAGAACTTTTAATCCTCTAAAAATCCGAAAAATGCATTGGAAATAAGTTTCCCAAGATATTTCAAGAGTTCTAAGCTTCGTCAACATCAAACGGGAACCTTACATTTCGTGTATAATCATATAAATTATAAAAATCATTCTTTTTGTTTTTTATGGATTATAATTATTGTTTTTTTTTGTTTTGTATAAATTATTGGATTTCAATCAACAAATTTGCAATAGTTCCCTGCAAATAATTAATAACTTATTTATAAGTAATTTATTTACGAAATATCCAAAATTCGTTCTTTTCAGGAACATGTTAATTTTTCATTATTTATTAAATTTGAATTCTCACTGAGTGCTCAAAACTGTGAGATCTATTTTTTAATTTACAGTCTACATTTTACGTGTTGCAGTTCTGTTTATCAAAATAATTTAGAATTGAACAGCTTCAATTAGAAAATCTTGTGGAAAATCT
The DNA here is from genome assembly GCA_019974015.1 of Nephila pilipes. Lineage (NCBI taxonomy): Eukaryota > Metazoa > Arthropoda > Arachnida > Araneae > Nephilidae > Nephila > Nephila pilipes. The sequence continues at coordinate 9,540 of BMAW01011177.1, read as the reverse complement.
GGACTATTTTCGATTTTCTCTTCACTAAGCTCGGAGTATTTTTGGTAATTTGAATTGTATACAATTCCCACTCTTTGCCAATTAAATGACATGTGATTAGGTAAATTAGATAATGAGAAGAAGTGTAATAAATTGAATTAAGTATAGTAATAACTATATAAGCGAAATTGAAAAAAAAATGACCTTTTTGACTATATGTTGTGTTCTAAATCAAAAGGACTTTAACCAGAAAATTTGCTGCAATGTAAAAGTCGTTGTAAGTAATTCATTCTAAATACAGAGTATCCAAATGAAATGTCCTTAAATTAGACAGCCAGTTAAAAAGATCCATCAGCGATACATTGACGATATTATCTAAAATTGGCTACTGAATTTTTAAATTTTGATGAACATTTTTCTCTTTTTGTAAGCTGTCAAACGAAAAAAATGCGTCACCGCATGAGAAACACAAATTGTGTGTTCGCTGGTATTCAAAACACAAAATCCGTATTAACAAAGCAAATAACGCTTTGAACAATTAATAAAAGAATTCCATCCGGGGCTAAGACCATTCAAAATGGTAAAATAAATAAATAAACGTTTTTTGGAATTGGAAGTGTACAGAAAAGATCCGGAGACAATTGGTGTTCACTTTCTGATGTACGTGTGGAAGATATTCGATAAACTTTCGTTCGGAACTCTCGTAAGTCGAGCAGGAAGGCAGCTTCTGAATTATTTATGTCACAATCAACTATTCATAATGTGCTTCAGCGAAATCTGAGGCTATTTGCATACAAAATGCAGATTGTGCCGAAATTGGAACTAAATGCCTGGCCACCAAAATCTCCAGACGTCACTCCACTAGATTTTTTTTTTCTTTAGCTAGATTTTTTTTACGTCAAAGACAAAATCTATTCAAAGGGGAAATCCGTGATGTTGAAGACCTTCGTGTCTCAATAACCGCTATTATGCTGCTGTGACCGCGATAAGGCGAATATGGCTATAACTGAAATACCGACCAGATATCCTCAGGGCTACTAAAAAAGCCCACGTAGAAGTGCACTTATTTTTTAATAAAGCATTTGTGAGTATTGTTATCTAATTTTACATTTTCTTATGCTTTTTTACTTTCTCTTAAGTATAGCGATCTTCCCAAATTAGGGACATTTGATTCGGACACCTTGTGTTTAATCTTTAAGTTGAACTCAAAATGAGAGAGCAAAATTGTGATCGGTTGTTGAGTATAGAGATTCAATTTTAATCGGTTATGCGTTGTACATTGGGTATTTCTCTGAAAAGCCGCAAGTTGCTTTGAAGTATTCTTTTCGAATAATATCATTCACTTTTTATCGTTTGAGTTTATAATGATTTCTTTTGATTGGTTAATTGAGTGAATAAAATTTTAGGCACTGAGTCCTCCTGGGACGTATTGTGCCAAATACTGGATAAAATATTAAATAAAAATTTGAAGCGAACAGAGTAAAAACAGAGTATTCGGTTAAAATGTATCGCACTGTCAGAGGACAAACACAATGAGGACATATAGTGGGATCCTCCCCCAGAAACAGATGTTTATGTGTAAGTTTTTTGTGTCCGATTCGTATAAGTGTTATAAATACATTTTATCTTCTACATGAAAACGATTTCCACTGAAAAAAGATAGGTTAAATATTGATTTGATTTATTATTTACTGCAGGATTCCATTGTTCCCGTCAATGATTTAATGAATTTAATGATATCGCAATGTGGAATGATCAGAGAGATTTCACCAGATGCAAATTTAACAGCTATATCTACCATTCCGTTGCCCTTGATACCCACGTGAGAAGGTATCCAACAAAAAATGAATTCGATGTCTGCAGACTCTAGATCAGGGGTCGCCAAAGTGGTCTGTATAGACCCCTAGGGGTCTATTTACCAACAGTAGGGGGTCTATCTGACCCAAGGGGTCGAATGGGGGTCTATTGGGACTCGAAGGAAAAACAGTTCTTAATACGCAAATCACACATATCTAACTGCGTATGTAAAAATTTAAAATATTTTTATAATTGACTTAATATTATGTTCTTTATAGAAAATAAAATAATAAATCAGAAAACAATCTGCCCCTTTTTTCCTTATGTGTTTTCGTATGTATACCGTGACGTCACAACTTGACCTGGTGACCAGTTTGTAATTTGCACGACTGCAAATTTGACAATACATAAATTTTGGACTAATATAAATATAAAGCAAAAATATGTGAAACTTTACGAAATGGCTCAGCCATTTATGCTGGCGTTTCCAAGTTCGTATATGGTTGAAGCCGGTTTCAGTCACGTTAATTCAATTTTAACTAAAAACAGAAATAAATTAAATGTGGAGCTTCGAGAGGATTTACGGTTAAAATTGACTAATTTCGAACCCAATATAGCGAACTTTGCCAAGAAACACCAGGCACACTCATCTCATTAAGAAGTAAAAAATCTGTAGCTACTTTACTTACTGTTTCTGATTTATTAAATATTTAGACTAATATATAGTTTTATTTTAATTACCTGAAAATTACCTTTGTGGGGGGTCTATGGAGATTTCGAAAAATTATATAGGGGGCGATGATCAAAAAAGTTTGGCGACCCCTGCTCTAGATTATGAATAATGTTTAGTATTTCGATGATTATAGAATGAAATGAATTATTAGGCCGATTTATAGATACACTCACGAAATCTGTGAATAAAATAAAAGTTTCATCGGGTTGACATCACAAACTGTTCAAAGCCAAGTGAATTGCAGAAATTTCAGTGGTAAGAAAAAAAAAAACTTTAAATTAATATAATGAATTACGTATTAAAAATGAGGCACCAACATGATTCGATGACTTAGAACCGCCAGTGTAAATATGAATAAAATAGGGATATTGCTCTACAGAATCATCAAAAAGTTGAATAAAGTTATTTTGTGCAATGTATGATTTTTTAAAATTTTGAAAAATATTTGTGAAATTAAAAACTGGGTGAAAAACCTTCGTACCAGGATGAAAAAAATCTCGATTTCTTTTGATATTAAATCTCATTAGTTTGTAATGATTTTAGGGTACCATTTTTTTCTACAATACATTACTCACCTAAAACAAGCTTTCTCATTTGTTCTACAGCAGGACCTCGGATTTCATCTGTTTCCTTAAGCTCGTCCTTGGCTTTCTTTATCATTTTTGCCGTTAGGTGATCTAAATGGAACGGTAAGAAGTTTTTTGTCTTCATGACTTCCTCGTATTTTGAAGTCATTCTTCATAAAATGAGAAGATCTACAAAAGACGGAAATAGAAACTATAGTTAGTGCACTACATTTTGTGTACATATATATTAATTGGGAGACTATTTTTTTTTTCTTAGATGAACTACAAAAAGCACTTCCAAATTTTGATGAAAAGGTTTAAAAAAGGAGCTTGCATAATTGAAGGTATCTGATTATATTTCCTAAATCAGCTTCTTTTAGGAGGAAAACATATAAGCAACGAATTTTATTTGATATTTGTAAAAATTTTGAGAGAGGGGAGGGGAAATCATATAAATAGCTGTTTCTTAAAAATTATCTCGAATAAATTTAAAGAAGAAATTTTAAAATTATACATTTGAAAAATTAGTGTATTTTAAACAAGAGAATTTTCTTACATAAGAAATAAACATTCAACGATCGTGAATTTTATGTTCATGCACAAGGCCAACCTCTTTTAAAGGTTTGATTTTGACTTTTAATGTGTTCAAATTATTTGTTGAGAGGATCATGACTTCTGAAAATAGAATTTTTTTAACCAAAATTTAGTTTAGTAGAAAATGTATTTGAATTTAACATCAATACCTTTATTAAGTATATGTATTATTATCTAGTATAAACGCCTGTAACATTTTTTGTAAGCGTTTTGTGAATGTAAAGGGTAGTTTTAGAAAGCCCAGATTTCGGATACTTAAACTAAATATTTATATAAATTTCGATATTTTAGTTTATATACATTCTACTCGCAGTTTTCAACATTATTGGACACTTGAAGCTGAAAGAAAAAACGTCCAGTAATAATTTTTTTTCAAACATTTTGTAGACCAAGTGACAGAAAATGACAGCTTGCAAAAGCGTTTTAACAATCCCTTTCTTTTGATTCTATTTTCGATTATACTTATTTGCATTTAAAGTGAGCTTTGCAACAAAACGTTTGAATCTAATGTCACACTAAATTTTTATACCTGAATATAAAGGGTTATTGCTAATTGAAGTGGTGTACTCAAAAACACGATCGAAGATAAAGAGAAAATAGCAATAAATTGTAATTTTTGTAGTATTTTGGTTACGGAAATATGATATTAAAATATTTACATTATAGCAATTTGATATATATCTATATATATCGCTCCATAGCAATAAGAATACAACTAGCTTTGATTGATTTTTTTTTCAACGTCATATTTAAAAGCAACATGAGGGTTATTGGTGACTAGCCTCATCATTTCGAACTGTGGTTCAGTGGTTCCTGTACCTCACTGTCCTAATTTCTACATTATTCCAACGTGAGGACATTAAGCCTCGACAAATTTAATGACCACTCGGCTACCGTAGCCCAGGGCCTATAGACAACAAATCTCACAATTTTGAACCTCGATCAAGTAACAAAGATGATAGCTATTCTCTCATAACTTTCATCCCCACCCTCCTCTCCTGATAACTTTGAGAAACAGTTTAATTCGTCATGCAGCATCGCACATTATTCCTCATAAAGGGTCTTCGGAAGAATCAGAACTGTTAACAATGGTTCGGTAAGGGAGTGGTCGCGTATGGGTATAGTTACACAAGAGGTCCCCTTGGTTACCGCCATATTATGTCGAAGAAAAAAAAGAGAACAAATAAAAATTGAAACTACTCCCACAACTACTAATATTTTGATATTCCTTAATAAATAATTAAAGCAGATTCTTAAGAAACAATAATTTAAACTGACATGAACCGAATTAATTTATATATATTGTGATCGTTTAACGTTTCTTCGCCTGGTGTAAAAGAATAAGATATCTTTCGCGGAGTTTGGTTTCTTGTATATTTTAATACCAAACAAATTTTAACTTTGCATGACAGCGAAAAATTGCATATTTATTAGGAGTTCTAAATTTAAAGCACACTCGCGCGAGGAGTGATTATGGAAGTACATGCTATAAACCACTTTTATTGATATCAGGACATTTTTTATGTCTTAAAAATGTCTGGGTTTTGATTATGCCGTATGAAATCATACGAAAATAAACGAATACCTTTTAAGTGTCTCTCTTAAAAATGATTACACAGTAATATCAGAGATTATTCTAATTCAAAAAAATGTTCCAAATACGAAATCTTAAGATTTGAGATTTGAGCTACCTGAACTTTTAAATGAGAACACATTGCATAATTCTTATCGTCTTGTTTGTAGGCAAAATGATGAATATTGTTCCTTCGATGATTAAATCAGTGATAACAGAAATTCGGCACGATTATTTAAGATATTCGTTACTTTGAAACTTAGCATAATATATAAAGTTCATTCGATAAAAAAACAATAACATTCTATTTTTAAAGATCAAACACACACACATCTGACCCATATTTATCCACTTAATATAAAATTTTTCATTGTTTTAATTGCGTAAAAGTTGCATTTTTTTGTAACTGATAAAGACCAGTATCGTCTGGGTCGAGAAACGTATGAGAAGTTATTATCGTCTAAAAAAAAAAAAGATATTTTCAAATTTCAATTCTCCTAGTGTTGCAACGAATTGAAAACTTTCCATATTGTATTTTTTTTTAATATTATTTAAATTAATCAATACATTTTATAATAACAAAATTATTTTATTTACCAATGTTTATTAAAATCATAAATGATCATTAATGCATTGCTGTGTGAGTTAAGAATTCATACGATAGTGCATTTAATGTTTGAAACATTGAAAAAGAGATAAGCGAAAATTTATGAAGCTAATAACCTTTATTGAAGTGGGTCGTGAAACAGGGAAGGAAAAAGAAAGTGAATAAATTCGTATACTTTTATTAGAGTTCATTAAATACTCACCGAAGCCGCGAAGGCCATCAAGACATTGCCTTGAAGCAAGTCGAGAGTTAGATATTCAATCGCATGTTGAATTAAGGAAAATATAGTGCGAGAAATATAATTGGTTCTGAAAATTTTACACTATTCAGTATGGAACCGATTTAATCTGACAACAGTTTAAAATTGCGTGCAATAAACAATTGTGATCATCAATTAAAATCAATCAATCAATTGTAGATATATTAAATACATTTCGAGGAGTGACTAAAAAAATCTCGGATTATAATGCTACAAAAACCTTTTCTTTTCAATCCTTCATGATTTCAACATTTCCCCCTTCAATGTACAACTAACTATCCATGATCCATACGCCGCTCTGTGTGCGCTTCCTATTGGTCAGTGATATTGGAAGCCATTTTCAGAGAGCACGTTCATTCTCTCTGCTTTGTCTTTTACAGTTTGAACTTACCAAATCTCGTTCATTTCAGTGTGCTGATTTCACATTCGGAAATGGAAAGAAGTCATGCTGGGTAAGATCGAGTGAATAGAGAGGATGTTCCAACGCAGGGATCTTATGCTTAAAGAAGAAAAAAAAAATGGCTTTATAGACAATAGAGACGGGGCGTTTCGTCCCCAGGAAGAATCCATTTTTTAACACATTTTCCTCGTGTTAAAAGTTTAGTGCAAAATTTGCGTACAGATTCGAAGTCGATGCTTATTTTTTCATCAACTGAATGAATGTTCTACCGATGAACTGTTCGGAAAAAAATGTCGATTTTTTTTCAATGTTCTCGTCCGTCGTTGACATGATAGGATCATCTTCAATTTCTTCTCGTCCCTCTTTGAGTCATTTAAACAATTCTAAAATCCGATTGCGGGACAAAATTCATAAACATAAACTTCTTTTATCAAATAATTAATTTCCATGGCTGCTTTTCCGAGCTTCATTAGAATTTGAACATTCATGCGTTGCTCTTCTGATTCACTTAACATTTTCCCGTCGAAATACAGATGCAAAATCTGATGTGAACGAAGGCCACGACCTTAATAAGTAATTCGCTATCGAATCGGTAGCAGAACTGGAAACAGATGTCACGAAGCTCGGCCGTGTGCCGTTCGATTTTGGCGCGCACTTTTTTTTGTCTGTAAAATGATCCATCCTAATTTTTTTAGCCACACTTCGAATACTAGTGGTTCCCAAAAAAAGCGCCGCGCCCCCCTGGTCTTAAAAAAACAATTCAATGCAAAAATTACTGCTAATCATATCTTAAAAGATAATATAAATATTTTAAAATCTGTACTCTATAATGCTTTCATGAATAAAGGAATGAAAATCTTTTATCGATTACTATGTAGCTGTAGTGTGACATTCATTCACAGAAAAAGAATACGTTCATTTAGCGCGATAAAAGAGGAAAGAGCAATGAGCATTTCAATTCTGAGAGTTTATATAAATTTATGTTGCGATTTAAAGCTGGCGTCTACAAATAATTTTTAATTCGTGGACATTATGTTAATCCTACGGAATTTCTACTTTCTTTTTCGAATTTAATATTTAAAGTAATGTGGTAAAGTGCACCCTAAACAACAACAACTAATGAAGGCTTCTGAGGAGTTACCTTTTCTCCAATGTTCGAAAATGAATTTTTTTTAAGAAAAATTTGAAAACCAGAAAATTAATTATTAAAATAAACGTAATGTATTTTATACAATTGGCGGGAAAATGTAATTGCCAGGAAACCTTCATCAATTTTTCTTCTTCATATACACTTTATAGAATTTAAATAAATGCAATAGTCTTTGGTTTGAAGAGGAAAGTAGAAAATCCATAGGATTAACATTGAATTCCAAATGGCCTGCAGAAGGAAGCCTTAAGAGCAAACTTCTTACTAATCTGACAGATGATCCTTACTTATGCAGAAAAAGGAATTTTAAGCGTTCATTACAAATATTTTATATAAATATTAATATATACCAGAAAACAAACTTTTATTGACCTTTAATTCCGTCTCAGAATAAACAAATTCTGATTTTTTTCTCGAATTTTGTTCACATATCAATTTTTATTTTCCCTTAGAGTATATTAAATAGATTCAAAGATATTCAGTTCTCGAAATATCTGTGTTTCATTAACAATAATCATCCATGATTAACAATCTGAAGGTGTCAAAAATATTTAGAGATAAATATTTAATTTATAGAGTGGACTCTATTGTACTTTCCCTTCAACTTTTCTGAGCGGTTGTTTGAATTGTGAAATCGCCACCAATAAATGAAGCGTGCCTTATGATTTATGTAGATGGATTAGAGTTACTGATATGTAATGAACTGAACAGAGGACGGACACACACACACACACACACACACACACACATTATAATTATGAATTATTAAATACGAAGTTTGGTAGTTTAGAGAGGGATAAGTATAATGAAATTAAGTTATTAAGAGAAACATCTATGTCAAACCTACGTTGAGTAAATTGCTTTAGAAGTGCATCCAGATAGGAACGACAAAGGATCAAGGTTTCGAACCCGAGACTACAAATCGTCAAAGGACTCGAACCCGAATGGTTCGGTAAAACAAAGATAATTTTACTAAAGATTATATCAGATGCGTATTTTGGCTGTTGCCACAAATAATTGACAAGGGATTAAATATAGATTATTTATTAATCTGAATAAAATAATTTGGTTATCAACATTGTATAACTTCCATTCATAAAACTCTGTTGATTTGAGATTCTTATATATTGAGAATGGAAGCTATCACAATGAGTAATAAATTGACTAATTTAGGTTCCTTACTTTAAAATACTTAAGTGAATTCTTATAATTAAAAAAAAAAAAACCCGGATACTTCAATACCGATATTTAACTCAATTTATGAATGATATAAATCTCAGTAAAATGTTATAGGAAAGAAACAGATGATATTCTTCATTTTATCTTCGGAAAATAAATAAGTTTTCTAAATAATAAAATGTAACTTTTCTTGTATCTCAGTCATTTTTTTTCCTATTACTGTATTTCTCTTAGTCCTGTATTTATGAAAAATGGTATTCAAATGATTATTTATATTTATGCCGAAATCTCATTCCTTTCCTTTTTATTCCCAAGACATCACTAATAATTTTTTATTCTCTCCACTTGCTCGCAAAAATTAATGTATTCGATTGTAAATATTTATCTAAATCTCATATTAACTGCGCGTGCTCCATACTACTATTTAAATAAATAAATGAAAGTCCATAAATTAGCCGAATTTATTATTTCCCTTTATAATAATCGCACAACGAAAACTGGTTTCTAGAAATTTATTTTGTTAATACGAAGGTCAGCAGTTTTCTTGTTTGAAACCGCAGAAAGTTCTCAGTTTAATAAATCAAGGAAAAAGAGTCACACGATAAAACTATAAGCCACAGAAACAAGAATAATAATTACATTTTAATTAGCACTAAAACTAGATCATCAATTCAAATTTCAGCTTCACGAAACAAGCGTTTCTTAA
>BMAW01011172.1:140431-219254 GCA_019974015.1 Nephila pilipes | reverse complement strand
TTTTTTTTTTTTTTACATTAACAATTTTCCACCATCTACAAATTAAAGAAACAAAATTTGATATTGTTTCATAACTTATTAGTTTATGTTGCTCTCCTAATTGTTGAAGCCCCTGAATAACAAAGTTATTAAATATCTTAAGCACAAGTTTCATATTTTGTTTTTCAAAATTTGAAGGACATAAAGCCTTTGAAGTTAAACCATAAGCATACTGTAGTAAATTATTACTTTCTATGTCATATCGTTGCTTAAGTGTAGAGAAATTTGCTTCTAATAATGGAAACTTATAATGAACTTCAAAATCTGGAAAATAAAAACATTGCCCTACATTTTTTTTTTTTTTTTTGATTAATCCAATTGTTACGCATACATTTAAATATGTGTACTGAATCAATTACAAAAAATAAAAGCTTAGAAGAATGTGGATATACAATGCTCAATTTGGGAGGAACAGAAAAGTTGAACATAGCTTTTCGATTAATAGAATTATTGTCAGAAGCTACGCCTATAACTTTGAATCCTATACCATCAAGTCCCACGATAGTTTTTTTTAACAACAGCAAAAAGTTTCTCTCCGTCGATTTTTTTCACCGGCATTATTAAACAACTTCTTTAAAAGAAGACTCTGAATCATGAAAACATATGCTGAAGTAGCAGCTTGTTCACTGTTATATGCCATCCCAAGAATATTACACCCTTAAAATCCAAATATGATTACTTTTTTCTGTATATATATATATATATATATATATATATATGCTAGACAATTTTCAATTGATTGTTCTGTTTGAGGGTTAGTTTTAAAAGAAGAACAAATTTCTTGTAAAGTTCTGAGTTGTGGAATATTGAGATATCCTGAATTTTTTAAAAATTTATAGGCATGAAGAGATATTGTTTGTAATATACAAAGAAAACTATTATTTCAGAGGAATATCTAAAGGAAAACTTGTTATTGGTTAAAAATTTTAACTGGTCAATTAAGAAATGGAACACATTTTATCATTATTTAAATCTGAAAGCATATTTTCTAAGAGATCAACGATAAAATCAAATGTTGTCGGAAAATCATGGGAGCTTTTCTTTTGTACTTTGAAAGCCATTTAACATTTCATGTACAACAATGACATTATTAACTTTTATGAGAAATTAGCACTTACCAAGTTCATCTTTCTTTTTTTGACCTATGGTACTTGCAAATCTAACTCTTTATTTATAACCACTGATGCTTTGATAACAGGAGTTATTTCAGCGTCTAGAATAATGAATATTACTTGGGTCTTTTTTTATATACAACAGTCCATATATCCTGATGCTTTTCTGCTCTTAAGCACTCTACTAATTCCGAAAAAAGATGTTAACGACTAATTTTTTTCAAGCTCTTGCTTTGAAATAATGTTTTCGTGGATTGAGCATTTTAAGTGTTCATTTTCAATTCTTTGCTGTCTCTGTTCAGGACATTCTCGAGCAGGATTTGAAGACATTAAAAGATAGATGGCACAGCAAAGTTTTGCAGCCAACAATATTTCAAAGGATCTTTGATTCGAAGACCAGTTTCCAGTTTTCGTAAACTTCTGTATTTCTTCTTATTGCATTCTCAGCAAAGTGCAATTCACAAACCTAAAATTTGAAAAAATAAATTGTTATACATAGACAGAAAAGATTTGTTAGAATTAACAAAATTTGTACTGTTGACTTGATTTTTTGTAATTTAGAATGGAATTAATTGGATGTACTGAAACCATTTTGTTACAACAATAAAAAAATTTGAAAACTCTCTTCTAGAAAATTGGAACAAACTTTAGGTGTTTGTTTTTCTTTGAACTAAGGTAATTTTTGCTTATTTTGTCAGCATATATTTTCCATTAAAGCAGACACGTTACTTGATTCTGCGAAAAGATGTTTGGAAAATGATACAAAATTATTTGTTTGAAACAGCAAATACACTATAAATTTTTTGTCTCATAAATGATGCTTGTTTTGGCCTATTTTTAAACATATAAAAATTTATTACGGCTGCAAAATATTTATGTGACAAACAAGATGTTTCTGTCATTATAGATAAACAAAAACAAATTTACTATTTTTATTTAAGAAACTGACATGAAGAAAAAGAAGCGAATATATTTTCAAATGTTGGATAAAACTACCTATTATTAAAAGTTATTTGAAGACTTTTAAAATTAAGAAAGTATTACAATTTCCATTAATAGATTAAAGTTAACTAACTTACCTTTGAATAATTTTAAGGGGCGAAATCTTTCCTACAATGGTTTTGATCTACTTTTTTCGAAGTGAGTCATGCTTTGGGAATCCGAATATTTGTAATCATTAAGATAATCAAAAACAGAATAGACAAAAGGTTAAACAGGTAATGAAAATCTTCAAATATAAAATGTTGTATATACAAGCAACAAAACGACGACGGTTAGTGAAAGGCGAATCATCATCTAACTAACATATTCAAGCCGGTTGACTATCCCTACTATGTGTGACGTCACAAGCATCACTCATTTCAGCGCCGAGGCCTTCTAGGATGTGTTGATCAGCCCGTCTACACGGTGGGTCTTTTGTGGCCTCAAGGCTCGAATCGATGAAAACCACCGGCCGCGACTAAGGCTACCAGGCTGCGACGGCGGAAGAGGCAAAAGAAATCCCTGAATATCTTGAAGGTGTTGCCAAAGCGTATGGGCAGCGAATCGAACATCATTACTCCAAGTGTATCAGTCGGTCATTCGATCTCGGGTACTCTACGGATGTATAGTATACGGATCTGCTTGCAACTTTACCTTACGAAATGTGATCCCGTCCAATACACTATTCTGAGAATCTGCAGTGGCTTGTTTCGAACGTTTTCCTAGCAGAGTCTCTGTGTTGAATACAACCAGTTACCAATGGCTCTGTGACGTAAGAAACTGTCTCTCAATTATTATTTCTGAAAGTTTGAAAGGAACCGATTACGTCGGCTGTGGTGTCTTTTCTAATCAAGTAACGCACAGTGTAGGTTAAACATTTTTTACAGAATCTATACTGCCGAAGCTGTCGGCATATGCTGTTCTTTTTCCCTAGCACAACAGCTCCGTATGGGTCCTGACCTCCCTCAGAATTCCCTCTCATGTCATTCTGGTTCTTGCCTAAGAGTTTCCAATTTGTCACTTTAATAGTTTTCATTTTCCAGACAGTCAATCCAAGTTTTGGTCTCCCTCTTTTTTGGGTACCAAATGGTTTAGCCAAGATAATCTTTTTAGTCTCTCTTGTCATCCAGTCCTATTCATTGTGCTGCCGATTTAATCCTCTGTGTTGCTATAAATTTAATATCTGGCCCTTTAAATAGTTTGTAAATTTCTGAATTGGTTTTTCCATTTATGGCCGGGTATTTCCTTCTTCGGATTTCGTAAAAAGAAGTTTTTTTTCTGGAATGGAGTTGTTGTTGTTGACCCCACACCGAACCCACAACCAGAAAGACCAGTTTCCTGATATTATCTTCAAGGACATGGCGCCAAACTATACCTCCAGATACTGGGTACCCATTTTAGTCATCTCTTACGACATATATGAGTAGCACATTGGGACTATTCTTTCACAACCGATCACAACATGGGAGGCTGTGTTGCTCAGTAGGTTGAAAATTCCAGTTCACGTAAGATTTTTGCATATACTGACAGTAAGAGTGTAATGGAAACGTTAAAAAATCTGAATGGTCAGAGTTATTCACTTCTAACATGGCCGCGGTAGCATAGTGGCCATGGCTTCGCATTCATGACGGGCGGTTTTTGTTCAGTCGCGGGTTCGATCCTTGGCCACCAAAAACCCGCCGTGTAGCCGGGGCTGATGCACGTTAAATCTGTCGGGGGCCAAAGTCCTCCCGTTGGCGTGGTGTGGATGTTAGGAGAGGAGGTGCTAGCTCATGTGTCATCCTCGTCACTTGACCGTGGTTCAAAATTACGAGGTCCGTCACCAATATCCATCGTGTTGCTTCTAGTACGACGTTAATAAAAGCTAAACTAAAACAAACTATCCACTTGTAACACATTGCAAACATCATAGGCCATCTGTACAGCAAAGCTTATCTCAAATTTTGTTAGATGCCTAGCCGTATAAGAATATCAAACAATGAACAAGTGAATTCGGTGGTATAATCGGTTACGAATCCTCTGTTTTTGGCAGTCCCATTTTATGACATGAGAAGTGTTATTTTTAAAATAATTGAAACGATACACACATACAACCGGTAGCGTACAGTCTTCAGACTCACAACCAACTTCCCAAAGTGAAGCCTAAAATAGGAGCATGGCCTAATGTTCCAATGTGAAGAGTGGATGACATCTAAACTCGCGTTCGAACTGAATATACACGCCTTACTCATAAGCAGTTTTGATAAGATCGCTCCCGAGTGCTATTCTTGCCATGTCCCATACACCGTACATCACATTTTAATTATATATTCGGTGTATCATCATGATCATTGCACTTGTTTAAAGTTATCTGTTCTACACTTGTGTGATTTGATATGAGAAAATCCCCATCACAATTTGCTTGCGATTTTATACAAATCTGGATCTCTAAATCATATTTCGGATTTGAACTCTTTAACGTTTATTAGTGATCAAACACTATTCTGTATCAATATATTTCTTTTACCAATCCGTTTTTAACTGCCAATTATCTTTTACGAATCTATTTACGAATAAATTTTTCGAATTTTTTGATTGAAAAATTGTAACTTGGGATCTTATCAACAGATGTTTGGTGCTGATTAACCGGTTTCGGCTCTTGAGCCATAAACACGCAATTATCAAATTGTTTCTGTGATTGTTTATTAATGTCGCACTGAGAAGCAACACGAAGGCTATTGGCGATGGACCTCTGGAACCTCACTCAAGTGACCAGGAAGACACCTGAGATGGCACTCCTTCTCAAAACTTCCAGATTACGCTAATGAGAGGATTTCGGACCTCGACAGATTTGACGTGCATCAGCTACAGTACACTGCAGGTCTTTAATGCCATCAAGACATGAACCCACGGCTTGACGAAAACAACGCTGGTCGCGAGTTTGCACCCCGGATCACAAGGCTTCCATGACCACCCAAATTGCTTCTAAGAATTATACATTGATAGTTTTTACGAGACCACTATCTAAATATATATCATTGAAACGTTAAAAAATCTAGAAACATTTCACGATGTTAATTACCTTCCAATCAGTTCATCATTAAAATATTTAGCTGATTTGTCTTATTATAAAATAACTTATTTTAGAAATAATAATAAAAAAAAAATACATTTTATAAAGTTACATGACAAAAAATGAAACTTGCTAAATTGCGCTGACTTAAAACCGAGAAAAAATTAAATGCTATGTAAAAAGCTGTATGGTGGTTTCTAATTTTAATTTAAAATTCTTTGACAATTTTGTATAAGAACATTATGAGTTCAAAACATTTGTGAAAAGATTAAGCTGAAAAATTCGTCGTTGTCGTTACCAATCATATTGTATAAAAATATTTTTTGAATAAGAAAAAATATAATCAATCATAATCTGTTAAATTAGTGCTTACGTGCATTTCATAAGTTGGGAAATAACATATTAAAAAAACTAGAACTTAACAAGTAATATTACTTTTTATTTTATGCTTTTTCAAACTTTAAATATGTTTTTGTCAGAGCTTTATTATTGAAAACATATTTTCTATTCCTTAAGGCTTTTTTCTGTTCAAGATAGAGCCTCGAAAAGTTTTTGTAGATACTTTCATATGTATGTGCCATAAAAGTTAGTAAGGATTTAGATATGAGAGTTAAAGATTTTTTTTAAGTGTCAAAGTTAATATATTAAAAAATTTCATGTTTTTTCAGCTTTAGATTCAAAAATAAGTATTAAAGTTCAATAAGGAGAGTCAGATTTTCAATTCTATACAAATTTTTGTTCCCAATAATCCAAAAACCATGAATCACTTGATTAGTTTAGTTTATTTTTTATTAACGTCGCACTAGAAGCAACACGAGGGCTATTGGCGACGGACCTCGTAATTTTGAACCACAGTCAAGTGACGAGGACGACACCTGAGCTGGCACCCCCTCTCCTAACATCCACACCACGCCAGTGGGAGGACTTTGGGCCCCGAACAGATTTAACGTGCACCAGCCCCGGCTACACGGCGGGTCTTTGGCGGCCAAGGATCGAAATGAATCACTTGAAATAACCAAAAGAATTTTACATACTGAGTATTTTATAAGAAAAATTTTAAATCAAAATTTATAAACTTATTGCAATTTCAAAATAATGGCTCATGAAACTGGGAGTATCTTTATCTTCTTCAGAATCATCTTAATAATATAATCTGAAAAAAAAAAACATTACTTTCTATATTACTGTCACTAAAAATATTTTTATTTTTAAAAAAAATTGTGCCATGTAGTTTCAATAAGTAAATTTTAGTTTTAACAACATGGTTTATGCATTCAGTTTATATTTCGTCATACGTGGAGCTAGAGCAGATAAAGTTACTGCAAGAATATATATGCAGTTTCATAAGAAGTATCAGAAATAATAATACCGAGAAAGACACACCTTTTACAAACTATGTTTATAGTCAGTAGTACTCAAAACTTATAGATCTTTGTTCTGAAAGAAAGTATCATTTTCACTAAAAAGAATTCAATTTCCAATCACCACTATACTCGGATTATTTAATAAAATAATTAACAACTATTTCCATGATTTTTTTCTTTACAGCCGAGGATGTATCAAAAAGTTAACACATAACATGCATTGCCAGTGTTACACAAAATGCCTCTTTTGCCCATAGATTAAATCTAAGCAATTCTATTTTTACATCGGCCTTTAACACAATTTTCTTAGTTTTTTATAATAATTTGGATTTTTAAATCATATTTAAGATTTTAATCAAAAACTCTTGCCTGTTTTTTTTAATAAATCTGCGTTTTTCATCTAATTTGTATCTTTATTTGAGCATAAAAGGAAAAAATTGTTGTGAGCAACATAAAAAACAAATCCTAAGCTCAGTGAACCCAGATTTGGCTCTTGCTTTTTAATATACAAATAATCAATCAAAATACTGCCAATTCAAACATATGCCCAATTCAATCCGTTCTGATCTACCATACTGAACCACAATGAAAAACGAAGTCAAGAAAGCAATCGCTCTCTTCAACAACCAGCCCAGAATCTAAAACGTCTTAACAACTAGCCCGAGACGGATGTCTTTGATAAAGGTGCAACAAAAAGTGACAGGTCAACTTTTCTTCTCACCAACCGGTCCAGGGTTCGAAACGCCGCCGGCACTCCAATGTCATCAGCTCTTCTCCTTCAAGGTTCGAAAACATTAACGTTGAAGTGGTGACTCAAGACTTCAACATAGATGGCAGCACAGCCTAGAACTACTAGTTGCATATACCTTCGACGCAAAACACTTGCCACATCACACCAATCCCAATTAGTGATTTCTCGCCTGCACGTATGTGTCGACGAGACCCGGCACTCAACTAGAGACAGCCGATGACGTCAAACGGAAAATGTTCAAGTCAAAACTCAATTCAACAGGGAGGGGATGTATATCAATTGCAGTAATGGCAGGAAAAGCGACCTTCTCTATAAATTTCATTCCTAATGTTTCTCCATATCATCACGATGGTACCGAAGGGGAAGTATGCAACGGTTCTCTTCAACAACAAGACCAGATTTTTTTTTTAGTCTACTTTTTATTAACGTCGCTCTAGAAGCAATACGAGGGCTACTGGCGACGGACTTCGTAATTTTGAACCACGATCAAGTGACAAGGACGACACCTGATCTGAAACTCCCCTCTCCTAACTTCCACACCACGTCAATGGGAGGACTTATGGGCGCCGACAGATTTAACGTGCATCAGCCTCGGCTACACGGTGGGTCTTTGGCGGACAAGGATCGAATCCGCGCCTGAACGAAAACCGCCGGCCACGAACCCGAAACCATGACGACTAGGCTATCGCTGCCCTACAACAAGGCCAGAAGTTAAAGCCCCTAACTAACTAGCGTAAATGATAAGAGCGCAGCAAAAAGCTACCGGTCAGGTGTTTTTCGGACCTACTGGCCCAGGGTTTGAAACCTCGCCAGCACTTCAAGGTCAATAAATCTCTCCCACTCTTCGAGGTCGGCAACCATGCAACGCCAAAAATAAATAGGTAGCAGAAATGCAAAAAGGAAAACTTATTCACATGAATATAAATGTGGATCTACGTTTATATTTACGAGTATATATACTTATTCTCATATATACATTTATTTCTCTTGTTTAGATTTTCGTATTTTATTGTTCTCTATTGATTATGTTTTTAATATATAAGACATTGGAAAAAATCCCATGTAAGCAACAAAATATTCCAGTTATCATCCGAAATATTTAATTTGTAATGAGAAGTGGAAATCGCAAATTCCTAAAACATAATGAAACATTTTCTAAAAAAAAAAGACATTAATGGAATTCGGAATCTCCAACTGGTCTCTCCATAAGGTATATTTTTACTGAGTAAAGATAAATTGTAAATGATATGCATTCTTGTTTACCTCATAGCGATTGGGCCTCACTAGTCAAATGTTTCTTGACAGAGATGTTAAATTTTAATATTGGGTTCGAATTTTGACTATTAATATTCATGAAACGTTAAACGTATTAAGAGTCAAAGTCCATATGCGCCACAAAGTATAAGTAGATACCAGATCACAGGTTTCCTTCGACTTTTATGTTTGGTTCAATATTATGAAGCCAAGAATCCCCTTTTATATCTACAATATTTATAAATAAACAACATGCAATTTTATTTAAGATTTGAATTTCAATCAACTATCGTAAATCCACAATAATCTAGAATCTCATAAACACTACTATCAAAATATCACTACTATGGACTGTACGAGAAACTCATGAGGAAACTTCAAATCAATTGCTATCAAAAGTTCACTTGGAAAATATTCCTCTGTCTGACATAGGATCCATTGATCATTGATCTATTGTCTCTAAATTATAACCCATATGTATCTGTGACATATCGTAACAGTTAACTTTAGATGATGTCATCGTCACTGGAACGTCTCCAAATACAATGAGGAAACGACTGTAGAAATACAAACTCTTCTATTCATATCTTT
The DNA here is from genome assembly GCA_019974015.1 of Nephila pilipes. Taxonomy (NCBI): domain Eukaryota; kingdom Metazoa; phylum Arthropoda; class Arachnida; order Araneae; family Nephilidae; genus Nephila; species Nephila pilipes. Next base: position 210,110 of record BMAW01011172.1, on the reverse strand, counting down.
TTTTTTTTTTTTTTAAAAAAAAATTGTTAAATATTTTAAAAAATTAAAAAATTTAAATTATTTTTTTTTTTTTTTTTTTTTTTTTTTTTTCAAAACAAAGTGTTAATTATTATAATATATTCACAGAGTTCCATTCCATAAAGTTTAAAGGATCTTTTCTTAAGAAAATGTACTAGACCTACTCCAACACACCTATCAATGCGCCATAGAACAGTTATAAAATGTGTCCAAACGATTAATCGTTAACTATTCTCAGTTAAATTTCATCGAAGGAAAAAAAGGTCATTTGTAGGAGCTTAAGAATAGGTTGGCAACCTTTTATTCCTATTACGAAAATATGGTAGAACACCTTCAGAGGGAGATAATAGCCATTGTTGCTCTGTATCTCTCAAAACCTTTTGGTTTGGTAGGCTTTATTAACGTCGCATTAGAAGCAACATGATGGCTATTTGGTGACAGACCTCATAATTGTGAATCTTGGTCAAGTGACGAGGACAACACCTGAGCTGGCATCCTCCTCTCTTAACTTCCATACCACGCCAATTGGACGATTTTGAGCCCATAAAGATTTAACGTGCATCAACACCGGCTATACGGTGGAACTTAAATGGCATCAAGGCTCGAACCTACGATTCAAGGAAAACCGCCAGATGCAAGTCCGTTACTATGACCACTAGGCTACCACGGCCACCCTCAAAGCCATTCAATCTATTAATCACATCTACATAAGAAGAGATAACAGTATCTGTTACTCCATATTCCATATAAATCAATCAATAAATCAAGCGACAGGATATTAGATTTTGTCGCACTCTCTTACATTTGTGCAATCGAGCCTTTTACCAGCTGTAACCGAATAACATGTCAGAGAGTGAAGAAGAATTCGATATCATCTGCATTGCGTGTAATGGAAAACTCGGGAATGGCACTACTGGAAACGACCGGCTTCAAGTTTTATCATACTGGGCTAAATGTAATTTATGCAACGAGAGTCTCTGCAATTTAGCCTTCAAGCGGAATAAAGGTAATCGGTTCCAAAAGTCATTCCATTCGTGCCCGAAATGTGATAAAAGATTCGCATCGAAACAAACGCTGAGAAATCATTCATATGAACACAATGACGAATGGCCATACCGATGCTCAAAATGCTACAAGGGTATCGCTTTACGGGGTCATCTCAGACGGCATATGATCTCTCATTCAGATGATCGAAACTTTCAGTGTACATATTGTCCTTCAAAGTTGAAAAGTAAACATGGTCTGAGGAAGCATACTGCTTTATATCACACTGGAGGGGGGGAATGGAAATGTTCAACGTGCTCGAAAAGGTTTTTCAACAAAGCAGCACTGGAAGTCCACAAGCGCTCACACAGCGAATATAAAGAGTTTGAATGCAGTTTATGTGATTCTCGTTTTAAACATAAAACGAGTTTGGGTGTGCATATTCGAATGCTTCATACCAGAGACTCCCTACAACGTTGTAAAATTTGTAAAAAAGAATTTAGTTGTAAATCGAAATTACGGACTCATATGGGCTTTCACGATGTAAGAAAGAAATATAAATGTAAATATTGTACTTACGGATTCAATTCTGAACAGGCTCTGACCAACCACATGTGGAATTTTTGTAAAGAAAGCAATTTGGATAACCAATCTAACCCAATAATCGAAAGTCGACAATTGGGTTAGTGAAGTTTCAAATGAAAAAATGGAAAGTTAAGAAGGTTTGCTCTTAAAAGATAATGATTTTGACGGCAGTGATTCTCACTCAGATTCAGACCATATGGCTGCTTTTAACGAACCGGAACAAAACGGGAAAGCATTCATTTAAATGCAACTTATCCTTCTCAATTTTCGACCCTCTTTCTTGTCAACCATTTTTACCTTTTTTTCAACTTCATGTCTAGACCACAGTTTAATCTTGTTTGGCGCAGCATAGCCATATCTGGCTCTTGCGCCAATAAACTTTACATTCACTCACTTAAATTCAACTTATGCACATACAAGTGCTACAATAGGATAATGCTCATTCAACACTAGGATCTGTATAACAGCAAATCTTGGAAATCAAACCGATAGATCACCAAGCAAATAGGATGAAATATCATATCCAACACCCGAAACTGTCTGCAAGATTTAGAAAGGAGTATCATTGGGCGAAACCCAAAGCGAATAAAAACGAGCAATATTTCAAGAAATATATGAAAGATATTCTAGAGAAAGGTGATTCGTATGAATTACTTCGGAACTGATGATTAGAGGTACTGCTTTTGTCGCATTTTGCGAATTCTATTTTCGGGGACATATAAGGGAAACGCTGAAAGAATTTGATCGGTTGAGACTGAGAATAGCTGATCCGAATTCAAATATTCTTGAAATGTCGAAAATGTGCTTCGATGATGAGCTGTGACACATTCGCATTTTGCCATTGTTTTAGACACTTACTCAAAGAAATTGGTTTTATCTAAAAGCTCAGAATTTTAACTAGGCACATGTAATTTTTTTTGTTTTGTTTTATTCAATAAAATGGATTAATTAGGAAACTCTACTCGTGATTTTTTTTTTTCGGTGTCTTTCATTAATATTTCATTTTTCAAAAATTCTTAGGTATTTTTAACTAACTAGAATACAAATGTTAGTTAAGAGATTTTAAGTTACATACTTCGAGAATGGTTTTTTTGTATCCTATTTTAGCCCATTCTTTTGAAGAGTCGCCAAGGTGTATTGGCTAAAATACGATTTTCCAAGCGTAATTTCATTTTGGAGATACGTGTGTGTATAAATGTATATAAAATATATTAAATTTTATATTTCATAAAATACTCAATATTGATTTTTATCCTTAATAAGGCCCTCGGGGGCTTACCATCTTTCAGGTTAGTTAGGGCATCACTCACCCGAGGCACTAAAAGGAACTTCCCTTTCACATGGGATTTAGTGTCTTTATTGAATACGAGAGATACCTGATCGATCCGCCTAGTCGACTAAGTTGTAACCTTTTTTTTGCTTTTTTTTTAACTTCCAGATCACAGTTTCACATTGTTTGATGCAGCATAGCCATAACTGCCTCATGAGCCATTAATCTTTATCATTCACTCATCCTCAAGTGGTCGCAGTAGACTAGTGGTCAAGGTTCCGGATTCGAGACCGGCGGTTTTCGTTCAGTCGCGGGTTCGATCCTTGGCCGCTAAAGACCCGCCGTGTAGCCTGGGCTTGATGCACTTTAAATCTGTCGGGGCCCAAAGTCCTCCCTTTGGTGTGGTGTGGATGTTAGGAGGGAGGGGTGCCAGCTCAGGTGTCGTCCTCGTCACTTGACAGGGGTTCAAAATGACGAGGTCCGTCGCCAATAGCCCTCTTGTTGCTTCTAGAGTGACGTTAATAAAAAGTAAACCAAACAAAACAAAATCACTCATCCTCAATATGATAATTTTATAACTCTTGATTTTTCTGCATAATTATTAAAGAGTTATATAAGTATAGTTTTTTGTATAAGGTAATTTGAAAGTATTAAATAAGTAATTTTCTAATAAATTGGAACAGGAATTCCTAAAATTAGGTACACAGTGTCAGTTAGATAAGCATCTATAATCATATTAAATTTTATTTGAAGGATATTTAAATAGGGTTTTGTGCAATCCATGATTAAATTTATACGGTATTTTTATAGCTTTAAAGTAATGCATTACATATAAATGTTTCTATGCATAAAATAAATAAAATAATAAATGCTTCTAATATCTGTAACTACAAAATATTTATTTTGCGCCCAAACTTAACGAAACTGTTTAATTTTTGCAATGAAAGTAAAAATTGAATTTGTATATTTCTACATATGCGACTTTCTTAGGTACATTCAATTTTCTCTTTAAAACGTACCAACATGCTACCTTTTTCGATGAAATTTACCTACTGCAATATTTCAGGTAAATATGTGTAATTTCTTAGAGAATTTATGAAAGTTTTTTTATATTACAAAAAAAAGAAAAAAAAAAAAAAAAAAAAAATTTTAGAATAAATTTGAATACGTTTGCTTAAAAAATTTTTTAATTCATACATTTTTTGATTCTTCATTTACATATATTAAGTCTACTTTTCCTAATGCTAAAGAGCCGAGATCAAATACGATATACGTGGACGCGGTAGCTTAATGTTCATAGTGGCGAAGGGGCCGCGGTAGCCTAGTGGTCAAGATCGTGGACTAGCGGCCGGCGGTTTTCGTTCAGTCGCGGATTTGATTCTTGGCCGCCAAAGACCCGCCGCGTAGCCGGGGCTGGTGCACGTTAAATCTGTTCGGGGCCCAAAGTCCTCCCGTTGGCGTGGTGTGGATGTTAGGAGAGTGGGGGTGCAGATGTCGTCCTCTTCACTTGACCGTGGTTCAAAATTACGAGGTCCGTCGCCAATAGCCCTCGTGTTAATTCTAGTGCGACATTAATAAAAACTTAAACTAAAAACTTATCATAGTGGTGAATTCGCACCAGGACTTACGTCCGCCGAGTAGTGGGTTCAAGTCCAAATGCCACCAAAGGCCCAACGCGTAACGGGGTTGATGCACGTTAAACCTATCAGAGATCCAAGTACTTCCGATAGCTTGATGTGGAGGTTTGAAGATGAATGTTGTTCTAGCTCAGTTGAAATTCTTGTCACTTCACAGACCTCGTTCAAAATTACGACGTCGATTTCCCATAACCATCATGTTGCTTCCAAGTACGACGTTAATAAAGAATCAATCAAACGCGGTAATCATTTTAATAAAGTTGTGTGTCCCTATGTTAATATAAATCTGAGATTTAATATCTTCAAAATACGTTTCACGGATTCTGTGTATTTAAAATTTCGAAAAAGCATTCTATATATGAACACGTAGTTTTCCCCTTTAACCTGTTAAGTGAAAATCCTGCTTAGCAGTACGATGTAATAAAACAAAAGGGAATGTATTTTTTAAGAGTAAAAACAGATTGAAATTGTGAGAATTAAACATCCTAAAAGGTAGAGTTGTTTTGTACGATTGCAAAGTCCAAATGTGATGTTAACGTTTGAGTATTTTTTTACCTAAAAAAGTGTTTTGGGATTAAGTCCTATTCTATTATTATAGTTTATTGACGTCGCACTGAGACGAAACATGAAGTATACAGGCAACGGACCTCGTAATTATGTACCAGGACGACACCTGAGTTGGCACCTCTCTCCAAACTTCCCTCACTCTACACACATTGAGAGGATTTCGAACCTCGACCATATTTAACGTGCATCAGCCCTGCTATATGGTGGGTATCTATTCAGTTCCTTTACCCGAAAACCGCCTCTAAAGTGCCTGTTAAAAATCAATAAAATATTTAGCTTTAAATTTTTTTATCAACTCAGCAATTTTGTTTATTTTGTAATGTAAAACATAAAAAGGTGGAAAATACTAATTTTATAACAATCTTTGACAGCACTTAATTTTATAATTATAATCGTTTTTCCAAAAATAAGCTTTCATGAACAAAACTTCTTCAGCTAAGTACAGTAATCATGATCCCGAGGTACCCTAGTGACCGTTTTCTTTCCCTTGGAGTTTACTGTCTGTGGTAAACACTGGCGACGTGCTCCCGGGATACCCAAGCAATCCTTCTCTATTTTCGACCTTTCTTTTTGTCAAACTCTTTATCTTACATTAGAGCAGGATGCACCACTCAGATATCGTCTTCGTCATTTGACTGAGGTTGAAAGCTATGAAGTACATCACCAATAGACTTCTCTCAGTGTCAGATTAATAAGAAACAATCACAACCCACCCTATTCTGATACGGTGGAGGACAGCCCTACCACATTTAGATTGCGTTTTCATATATAATTGTATTTTTATTTTAACTATTCTTTATTTTTACAAATCTTATATTAATTATCTATCATTTTGATGTTTGTTTGGTTTGACAAAAATTTTTTACAACACTCGTGTTCTTTTTCATCAAATGTTTGGCGCTGCATAATCAAATTCGGATCTTGTGTGTAATGGCTGAAAAAAGTTTAAGCTCTAATTTTACGCTTTTCATCTCCAATATCAACAAAGAAGTGCTAAGTAATGTATTCATCGATCATCATGGTGCCAAAGATTATAGCATCAGATTTTGTTTGATATCTAACCGTGTACGAATTTTGTACAATGAACAAGCGGGCTCGGCTGCACAATCAGCTATGAAACTTCGGCATCTAGTAGTCCCACTCTCTGCCATGAAAAGCGCAATTTTAAAAGTCATTAAAAAACAGCATGACAGGAAACGGAGAGTCTTCAGACTCACAAGTTTTTCTCAGAAAAACTTTTAATGGGAGGGAGTAGCTTAATGGTCCAATGCAAAGAACGTGGCTGTGGTAACCTAATGATCATGGTCACGAACATGCTTTCGTCAAGTCGTGGATTTGAGCTCTGATGCCACTAAAGACCCGCCATGTAGCGAGGCTGACGCACATTTGGTCAAGATCCCAAGCACTCCCATTGGCATGGCGTGGACGTTTGGAGAGAGAGGTGCTGACTCAGGTATCGTCCTCGTCACTTGACAGAGATTCAAAACTACAAGGTCTGTCACCAATAGCCCTCTTGTTGCTTCTCAATGCGACGTTAATAAACAATTGCAATCACTAGTACGAATAATGAATATCAAGTTGATTAGCCTTTGCACTGGACATATTCGCTTTACGCATAAGCATCTTTTGTTTGGTAAGAATGTATCCAAGTATCTTTCTTGCTTTGTTCCATACGCCGTATATCATATTTTAACTTTATGTTCTTCGTCATTATCTATTTTTTAATTCATCTGCTCTACGCTTCTAACTTAATGGGGAGGGGGACTTCCACCTCAGTTTGTTTCTTTTTTCATTCAAAATTAGGTTTTTAAATTATAATTAAGATTTTAATTCTAAAACTTGTTTATATTTTTCAATTATTTATTCTTTCTCCGACTTTTTATTCATTTATAGTTTTGAAAAAATGATTAGTTCTTTGTGGTCTTATCAATAAATATTTGAAGCATCAAACCCAGATTTGGCTCCTACACCATGAAGGCAAAATGAAACGAGGAAAAGAGAAACGATCATCATTAATTGATTGATTTTTATTGAAGTCATACGAGGACTATTGGTAACTGACCTCATAATTTTGAACCTCGGCCAAATGACGAGGACTACACCTGAGCTGGTACCTCCCTCTCCAAACATCTACACCCTGCCATTGATAGGACTTGGCACTTTAATCAGGTTTCACGTGGACCAGCCCCACACGGTGGGTCTTTATTGGCATCAGGGCTCGAGCCTGCGATTCGATGAAATCAAAATAAGGAGGTCGGTCGCCAATAGCTCTCAAATTGCTTCTAAGTGTGACGTTAGTAGTTAACTTTCGTAGCCGCGGGGTGGAAATGATGCCATACCTCCTTCTCTTCCCTCTCCATTGGGACGGATACCCGATAAATGAAAAGTTTATCTTAAGTTCAGTTGCTAGCCTCCTACGGGATAACGACCCCGGTAGCCTGGTGATCATGGTCAAGGACTCGCGGTCGGCGGTTTTTGTCGAGTAAAGGGTTCAATCCTTGATACTCCCAAAAGCCCGCCGTGTGGCCGGAGCTAATGCATGTTAAATAGGTCGAGGCCCAAAGTCCTTCCGTGGCGCGGTGTGGAAGTTTTGAGAGGGAGGATCGCCCTCATCACTTAATCGAGATTCAAAATTACGAGACTCATCACCAATAGCCCTCGTGTTGCTTCAAATGTAACGTTAATAAAACCAATCAACCAACAAGAATGTTAACTATCAATCCATAAAGGAGCGGGCCACCACCGCTTATATTTTTTGGCTTATGATTTCTTTCTGGAATGTTATTTTATGTACTGATAATTCAATTGTGTTTTTACTCAAGGTTAATTAGATAGAATGAATATAATTTGAATAGATTAATTTTTTTTACACAAGTTACATTAGATGGAATGAATATATTTTGAATAAATTATTTGGAAGTTCTTCCTTTTCCAAGCACAATTGATTCGAAGAATAGTATTATTTTGCTACAGTATAAATACATTAAATGAAATATGTAGTGTACTGATTTTATACTTATTTGTTGATTTAATTATTTTATTCTGAATTATTTGGGAGAATTTTCTTATTTTATTTATTTTTCTTTTTCTGTTCTACACAAAGTTACCTAAACTCTTACTTAGTTAAGCAGGATTTAGTTGAAGATTAAAATTTTCGTGTGTATACATTGCAGAGGTAACGAAATTATTATTATTTTTGTAATTGAAAATAAACTCTTTTTAGAACAACGTTTTTAAATGCATTGTATGAATTTTACCTTCTTACAGAAATATAATTACTATATATATATATATATTAACACTTTGAGAAACTCTATTATGCGAAACTTTTTTATATGAATAGGAAATGAATTTAACAGCCATTGAGTGGGACTATAGTCTGAAGAATAATACTATCTTATTTAACGTGAAATTCTAGAAATATTCATTGAGTTTTATTTTCAGAACTATTTTACAGCATTTTTTTTTTCCTGTTAGGTCTTTAATTATTCTTACTCTAAGGATTGCTTCATTAATTTTTTATTATTATTTCGTTTCATTTAGCTTTTCCTAAAACACCATTTCTTTTTTTTCTGACATTCTTTGAAGACTAGCAATCTTGTTTAGTAAATTCTAGAAATATTGAATAAGCTCTTTTTTTTTATATTACATTCATCCTTTTCTAACACCATTGCGTTTAGTTAAAGGAATTAACTTTACATATTCTGAATAAATTCAGATTGAATTACTTAGTATAAAAAGCTTAAATTATGAAATAATCATATTTAATCATAGATAAGTTTATTGAATTTTTTTTTTGTTCTGTTAATATTTGAATAACAAGTTAGAATTTCTGCAACACATTTCTTTTCTAACAAATTTTCACCTTACATGAGTAGGGAAATGAACTTATCATCTTGTTTAATATTAAATTTCAGAAATACTCAATAAGTTTATCGCAACTTTCTAATATTGTTACAGCTTAAAAGTTTAAAAAAAAAAAAAGAATTCGAGTATGTATTCTTTTCTAATAACATTTCATTTAGTTACACAAATTAACTGAATTAACATATTTTGAATAAATTAAGATTGTGTTGTTTAATGTAAAAAATCTTAAAGTATTAAATAATTACGTTGATTATCAATAAGTTTATTGAAAAAGTTATTTGTGCTGTTAAAATTTGAATATCAATATTAACAACACAAATAATTTTTCTACATTTCCTTCCTAACAACTATTTCTGATCGTATTTCTTATGTGAGCCCTATGAAATACCTGTTATCTACGTACCAATAATGGGAACCTCCCGAAACTGCTTTTAACACAAAGTTTTTGGAATTCACTCTTACTTAAGCATTACTAATCTACATTTTTTCATTTTAGAAAATTCTGAAATGAATATTCCATTTTCTCTGAGATTTTATTTCTTAAATGTTGCCTTGCAAGTTCTTAATGTCTAAATTTTTTGCTGCTCAGATATATTAATTTTTTTTACTATATGCTTATTACTTTTTATTAAAAAACAACATTTATATGGTTTCCGTATTTGAGTTATTCGTTAAGAAAATTATTAAAATAACGAAAAGTAGGTCATTACATTTTTTATTGAATCGAAAATAAATTTAACGACCTAAATCAGACTGTACGAGGTATGGATATTAAATAACGAGACTGGCGCTGCTACAGAAGAAGTGCGCAAGAGCCAAACGCCAGCGACCAACTGTTGTTTAGTGTGAAGCCTTCTCTTTCGAATGCAATGCATCTCACTTCTGTAAACAAATCCGTATTACCGTAATCTTCGGTTTTTTTTTTTTTTTTTTTTTTGTTTCCTTGAATAAATTATAAGTGAAACAATAGAGCAACGAATTCTTTTAAAATTTCATACGAAACAGAAAAACTGCTACTGAAACTTATAATTTATTGAAAGAAGTGTATGGCAATGAATATTTATCGTATGCACGTGTTTTTGAATGGTTAAAGCGTTTCCAAAATGGTCGAGAAGACTTTGAAGATGATTCCCTCTAGGATCGCCTTCCTCGGATGACAATTTCGAAAAAATCGGTAATATGGTTCGATCTGATCGTCAGTTAAATATTCGTGCGATTGCTGAGATTGTAGAAATTGGCAAAGAATCCACATGACAAATTTTACAAAACAATTTCAACATGCAAAAAGTGTATGCCTAAATGTTGCCTAAAATTATCGCGTTTGAAGCTTACGTATGTTTGTATTGACATTTTGAAAGCCATTGAAAATGATCTAAATTTATTAGAAAGGATAATAACGCGTAAGAAATTGTGGTTTTTTTACTTATGATCTTGAAACGAAGCGCCAATCCTATCACTGAAAGGGCCCATCTTCCCCGAGAGCTAAGGAAACTCGAATGAGAAAATCAAAAATCAAAGTAATGATGATTTTTTTTTTCGATATTGTCACGAAGATTCAAAGATCTACACCGTTATTGTAAGCAATTAGATTTATTGCTAGAACAGAGCAACATCACAGGAGTGAGATCTTGCCCATAATTGATGGGGCTCAGCCTTTATACACGCTCAAAGTATTCGAGAAACATCTAATTTGAATATTAAAGAAAGATCTAAAATCATCCAGATGTTAGGCAAACAATAAATATTATTTTAAATTAAAAATGCAATCTTTGGTAGAAAATATTATTGCAGGGACTCGAACCTGGGACGGAAGAAGTTATAGTCTAAAGCTCTGCCAACTGAGCCACGGAGATCTCTAGCTTACATGCTTTTTATAACATTGCTCCTCACTTAAAACGACAGCGAATTAAGGAGCTTTCACTCTGGAACGCGTCATGGGTTATTTGTAAACACTTTTCTTTTCAGGAGTAACATTACCTAGGTTTAGTTTTTCTTCTATTTCAGTTTGTTGGACCGAATCATGATACATGAACGACATCTCTCGGTTTTCTTCTTCAGGAGTCAGGATCAAAGTCTACCCCTCATAGGTAACATCTGATAAATGACGTAACAATTGATAAGGTCCAAAATACCTCCTTAAGAGTTTCTCGGAAAGAACGACTTCTCGTACTGGCGTATAAACCTGTAAGAGATTTCCAGGAGCATAAGACACCATTCGATGTTTAGAATCGTAATGTCGATGGTCTTTATCTTGGGTTTTCAGAGTTTGCATTCTGGATAGTTGTATTGATTTTTCAGCTCTGGCAATCATCTTGGAGATGTGATCGTTTTCTTCTCTATGAGGACAGAATGGTAACATTGCGGCTAGCGTCGTTTCAGTTTCAAGTCCATGGAGTAAATAGAAAGGCGTAAATCTTTTCATCTTCTGTTAAGGGGTATTATAAGAAAATGCTACAAATGATAGAATGTCATCCAAGTTCTTCTATTTTATATTAACATTCATGGATAACATATCTGTTAGGGTTTTGTTGAAACGCTTCATCAATCCTTTTTTTTTTCAGGATATGCAGTCATCATACGATGATCGATATTACATAATTAGACGAGAGCTGAAATCATTCTGGATTGAAAGACTGTCCCACGATCTATGATAATCACTGGAGGAGCTCCATGTCTTAGAAAAATTTCTTCGAGCAAGAATTTCGCAACTTCTTCGGCTTCTACAGTAGGTAGGGATTTAGTTATCTCATAACGTGACAATTAATCTGTGGAGACTATGATCCATTTGTTTCCACTACAAGAATTTGAAAATCTCCTAAGAATAATCGGTCCCAATGTGATGGAGAGAGGCTACAGCTGGAGGAATGGAAACTAAGCATCCAGGTAATTGTAGAGAAACGCATTTTCTTTGGCATTCCCGACAATGCATGACATATCGAACGACATTTTGATATATACAAGACCAATAAAATCTTTTATGGGTTCTGTCATACATTTTCGCAAAGCCAAAATGACCTGTAGTAGGAGCGTCTTGGAAGTGTCTCAGTATGTCTTTTCATAGATGTTTGGGAATATCTGGCAACCACTTTTTTCCATCTGGATCATAACTGTTTCTGCATAGAGCTCCATTAATTAATTCGAATTCTTTCTTATCTATAGATGGGCAGATTTTAGAAAGGTTTATTTTGGCGAGGATGGGTCTTTGTACTGTTCATTAGCAAGATTCATTCTCGTATTGATAGCTAGAAATTTGTCTGGTGTCTCAATTTTGTCTTCCACTGGATTTCTTGATAGAGTATCGGCATCCTTATGCTTCTTACCAATTTTGAACTTAATAACAAAATCATGTGCCTGAAATCGAAGTGCCCATCTTGCAAGTTTTTCAGGTGGATTCTTGAGATTCATTAGCCAGACATAGTGAATAATTATCTGTGACAACAGTAAATTGTTTTCCGAATAAGTACAACCGAAATTTGTTGATAGTCCATGCAACGGTTAAGCATTCCCATTCCGTAATCGAATAATTCTTTTTTGCATTTGTCAAAGTTCTGTAGGCATATGCTATAACTTTTTCCACTTCATTCTGAATTCTCCCCAGGGCTGCTCCAACACCATACCCACTGACATCTGTATGAATTTCTATTGGGGAGTTTCCGTCATACATTCCCAATACTGGTTCAGAAGTAAACATTTTCTTCAGATTTGTAAAAGCATCTACCGCTTTAAGACCCCCAATGAAATTTCGCATCGCCTTTTAACAGCAATTGCAAGGGTTTATCAAGATAACAAAAGCCCTTAATAAACTTTTAGAAGTAGGAGCAGAGTCCAAGAAAACTTCGCATATCTTGTACATTCTTTGTAGTAGGAAACTTGCTTACGGCTTTCACTTTGTCGGGAACTAATCGGACGCCATTACTATATACAAGATGGCCCAATATTTTTACTTCTAGGACCACAAAAAAGCACTTCTTTGGGTTGAGTATAAAGCCAGCTTCTTTTATGCATTTCAGAACAATCCTTAATCGGTTAAGATGGTCTTCAAAAGTTTCTAAGAACGTTATATTGTCACCTAGGTTGCAAAGGCACATAGTCCATTTGAAATAGCGCAGCAAATTATCCATCATCCTTTCGAAAGTTTCAGGTGCATTATATTCCAAATTGTATGACTTTAAATTCGGATAAGCCTTCTAGGGCAATAAATGCCATTTTTCTTGTAATCCACCTCGTATTCTTCATTTGCCAGTAACTAGAACGGAGGTTTATAGAAGAAAAGAACCTGGTGCTCTTCCGACAGTCTAACATATCATCAATACGAGGTGAAGAATGGAGACCAATCTTCGTGATGTTAGTGAGTTTGAGATTATCCACGCAAAAAAAAGCCAGCTTCCGTCTTTATTTTCTTACGAGCACAACCGGTGACAACCAGGGACTTTCAGACGACTAGATCGGCAGATCAGACCTTTATCAAGTATTTTCTGAATTTCTTCCCGAATGATGCGTCTTTCGATAGATGAAACTCGGTAGGCTCTTTGTTTTACAGGAACATGATCACCAGTTTTAATCCTGTGTTTCACATTTGTCCGTACGGTTGTCAACTTGTCAGTTTTGGCAAAAATTCCTGAAAAATATTAGAGCAAATCGACTATCTTGACTTTTTCTTCGTGGCCTCAAGTTAGACTAGGCATAGAAGGGCGAGTAAAGTTTGGTCAGGGAAATTCTTCAGCGGCAGCTTCGTCGGAGCTCTGTCGACGGACTCGATAACTATCAAAACCCGCTTTCCTCTCTCTGTAATAGCGCAACAATATATCCTGCGCGTCCACAGAGGAAACAAACGAGTCTGTTGTCGCCTGTTCTCCAGACATCAGTTTTCCTTGACTGCGTAGGTGGTCTTGGAAAAGGAACTGTAGAATTTCTGATTAAGGCGGCATATGTTTGTCTACTTGATTTCGTTGCGTCAGGTGCCAATACTCTTTCATCTTCGTCTTGGACAATTTCTTTCAAGGATTGAGAATGGAAGTCTGAAAGTTAGTTAGTTTAGTTGACCAATCAAAGGATTTCCTCTTATACAATTCTGCGAATGAGGAATACCAAATCTGGTTCTTCGCCTATGAATGCTTCCAGTGAGACGTTTGGAAGTCTCTCTACTTCATATCATCGATGTAGCTACACCATTTTATAAAATCTGCAGTGATGGAAAATCCTATCACCAATAGAGTCTGATAAATGTCCTCTTTCATATCTTTCATAAGTAGTGACACTTTTTCGTAATTGGATATCGAAGGATTAACTTCTTGGCAAAATCCTAAGACACTCTGTGTGTAGGATTGTGTACTCTCCCCTGAGCGTTGTGCTCTTTACTTCAGTTGTTAATCCGTCTTTCTGGAATACTTTTGACGATCACCCCGAAAAGTTCTTTTAAACCGTTTTAAATGCTTCCCAGGAACTTTGAGAGAGGATATTTTTCATTGTTTACGTACCCCTGCCAGGCAACACAGTTAAGGAAGAAATAAACGTTGGCTAAGCATATCATGTCACCCCATTTGTTGAAATTCCCCACTCAATCTAATTCCTTAAGCCATTTCAGAGGAACTTCTCTAGCCTGTCCTCGGAAGGTCGATGGACTCCTTGGTTGTTTTTACGTGGGAATTACTACAATAGGCTTTGTTTTTTCTGGGATTTTGGTTTTCTTCCCGTGTTCATGCGAATGAAGTCCGAATTCGGGAGGTAGTCCTCTTAAATGAAGGCTTTTGCGTAGATTATCTTTATTATCCATGGCTGTAGGAGATCTCTACCCGACGCCTTTACTAAATCTGTAACGAAGATGCAAAGAGCTACTCGTTATTGTAAGCAATTATATTTATTACTAGAATAGAGCTACATCATAGGATTGAGAACTCTCCCTCCCCTCTAACTAATAGGACTCAGCCTTATAGAAACACAGAATATTCGAGAAATATCTAATTTGATGAAAGACCTAGAAATATAAAGTAAGATAGATAAAGGAAGATCTAGAATCATCCAGACGTTAGACAAACAATAAATGATATTTTAAATTAAAAATGCAGTCTTGGATGAATACAGCATGGCGGGGATTCGAACGGAGGAACTACTGTCCAAAGCTTTTCCAACTGAGCCACGCTGATCGCTGGTTTTCTTGCTTTTTGTGACAATATTCATAGAATTGTGTACCTTCGCTGGGTTATTGAAGGTCAAACTATTAATCAATATTTCTACCTTCACGTTCTTGCTGAACTCCGTGAAAGAATAAGGGGGGAACGACTCGAATTGGGAAAGGACAAATCATTCCACATTGTCTGTCGAGATGTTTTTAGTCAACTACAGCATCTGAGTGTTAGACTATCCGCCTTATTCGCCGGATCTTGTGCCATGTGACTTCTGGTTCCTAAGATGAAATCTGAATTTAAAGGAACAAGATTTGAGTCCGTTGAAGTTGTAAAAGAGAAAGCGGCACGCGTACTGAAAGACCTGACAGAAGATGTCTTCCAGCACTGTTTCGAGCAATGGAAGATTCACGTGGAGCGTTGTAGGGATAGTGGAAGGGTGTATATTAAAGGTGATAATGAGTTAATTTGTATGGAATCATAATTAAATGCTCTTCAGCGTCAGTCTCGTTATATGTAATAGCTACTTTGTATTACTTAAGATTACCATTTTTGGTACTTATTTAATTTTTTATTATCTACAACGAACCTTGCAAAAAACTAACTAGTCCATGCAGTCTATTACATATATGAATGCGAATTCCTCTTTTCCTAATTTCTTAGCACTTGAACTAACTGTCCAATAACTGGATTTAATATGAAAACATCAAATTCTATGTCACATATTAAATATATTTCTTATAATGTTAATAGAGCTGATTATCAAGTTAGGTTTTTTTTCTAGCAATTTTTTACGGTTTCTTTAATTATTACTTCTCTGCTTTTTAAATCTTTAATTTAGGCCTTTCAAAAACCCATACTAAATGTTCCTTACATTCATTACATTCTTTGATGACTACCAATTTTGTTGAATAATGAATTATAGAAATATTTATTTTTCTTACTTTTCTAACAACATTTTCTGAGAGTAGTTGTCTTTCACAAGCTCCATGAAATACCTGTTATTTGAATTAATTCTACTTGTATCGTTTATTATTCAGTGTATATTTTTACAGTGAATTTTGCCTTATGTTCTCCGTCTATGTAGTATTTTATCTGACTAGGATGCTATTACATGTGTACAAAAGTTAATTGTGTTTATATGACCTGTCAAGTTCAACCTAATTTTTTTTATTTGAAGAGAAGTCCTATACAGACGCGTACGCACACATCATACGATAGTTTTTCCTCAAATAGCATGGCGACCAATCGATGTACTTATTGATATCTTTCAATACTATTAATTCTTTAAAAAAAAAATATTCTAAAGTTCAAAAACGATACCAGCATTAACATCAAAATGAATAAAAACAAAAGATTCTATGATAATAAAAAAAAATCAAATTAGTTGTCAGTTATTAAAATTTAAAATTATAAAATATAAAGTAGACAATCAATTAGTTATTAAAATTATAAAATATTAAAGTAGAAAATCAATTATTAATGCTACTTATAATATTCTTTTCCATTAAAAAAATTGAAACAAACGATGAATTATGTCAAATATACCTTGAGAGAAACGTAACTAGTATTCAAATAAAATAAAATATCTTTATATAATAATTTAAAAGAAGGAGACGTGCAGATACGTATTTAAAATTTAAATACATTTAAAACAGATACGTATACTGAAATAATCCTGTTAATCCGTCAACCGATGAATGTTACTATATTCAAAACAATGCCGTGTCATTTTTTTAAGAAATAAAAACGCTACTCAAATCTCACTTTAAAACTTTCACTTTTTTAGACCATTTAATTTAACATTTCACTTGTAAATTCGTTTTTCATACATTTTAATAAAATTTATGCTTTGTTGTTGATAAAAAAAATTGATATCTTAGTTTAGAGATGTGTATCTCTAATTACAGTTTTTTTCTTCGATTTAACAAATATCAGTCGATATAAAATTAATTCTTTTGATATATACTTTCCAATTTCCTTTGATTTCCCTGATAATTTAGTCGGTTTTTGGAAAACATTCTAACTTTTGAAAACAACTCAAATGTTGGTTTACTGCCCTTTAAATTAACCTAAATTCTTTGAAAAGATGCCGACAATTAGAGAATGCGTCGGAAATCAAAAGATGATCAATGTAATTAACATCTAGATTCTATTGCGTAATTATTGAATAATGCAATAAATTTTGAAAAAATTTAAATTATTATTTCATACGATGTTTGATAAACAAATTTAAAAAGTTAGTTTTGATTCTTAAAAAAAATTCAGAAGCCAAAATACTTATAACGAAAAAATTAATGAAGTGATAAAAAAATTATTCAACTTTCAGAAATCCTTTTAACGAGAATAATATATCTGTAATAGGTATTGTTAAATCTATTATGTGGGTAATGCTAGAGATTTGGATAAAAGTGCTTTTTTTTTTTTTTTTTTTTTTGTAAATAAACAAGAAATAAGTAGAAGAAAATTTTAATTTAAAATAGGATTTATTAATGAGAAAATGTTACATATATATATATAATGCCAGAATTCTCAACCGTTTCACAAACACGAATCACTCGAAATTTTGCAAGATCGCAACAGTCGTAAAAAAAAAAAAAATAGCACATATATTTATAAAAATAATTATTTGCTTTTTAATTTTCAAATTTAGAAAACCATTTTCTCCAAGTTCACGGAGTTGCAGTATTCCAAGGAATACCGATAAAGAATACGCTTTTCATAGAATTTTAGAAACAAATACTTCCAATTCTATAAAAAGTTTTTGGTAACCAGAAATTTTATATTAATATAAAAATTCTGCGATATCTTATACTTGTATCGATTTCAATTAAATGATAATAAATTAAATTTTTGTCTTAACAAATAAAAGGTTTTATTGTTAAGACAAAAATAATAATAAGAGTTGTGTGTGTGTGTGTTTATATATATATATATATATATATATATATATAAGTACCCAAAATTCTTTTTTTATACGATAAATACTATTCATAGAAAACCGTGCAAAAAAAATTCGTATAAAAAAATACATGCGACATATGGTAAGTTTAGGAATATGTTCCACAACTTTATAAAATCATATAAGATTAAAAACCTCTAAATATTTTCTCAAGAAACAATACAAAAAAATAATAATGAAATCCATATTACATATTTATAATTAAAAAAATACAATTCATTGTTATTACAAAAGAACTAAAATTAATATACAGTTAAAATTCAGTCTATAGCTGCATGCAACATATAAAAATTCAAACTGAAATTAGGAATATAACTAATAACTATTCATCGCTACTTGATAACAAGCGTGCACGCTTATTATGAATTGGATCAAAAATGCTATCATCAATAGATATGTCGGATATGTCCAGAAAAACTGTCGGCTTTGATTCAAATGAAGAATTTCGTTCGTTATTAACGGCCTCTGTTGTTTTTCTTGTTGTTACTAAATCTGTTATTAGTGGAAGTTTTTTTTTTTTTTTTTTTTGAGTTTCTCATGTTGCCGATGTAATTTTTGATATATATGACCACTGTTATTGTTTCTTATCTGAGACAATTTATTCCCTTAACTTCTGATTCCCTGGCGATTAATTACGTGATTACATAGGGTAAGGATCCTAACAGGTGACTGACATTATCTTCTTCCCTAAACCCAACTCGTTTGGCTTACCTTTAGAATAAAATCTTTCTTGAAAAGATTGCTGAAAAGAACGTCTACAAAAAAGGAGACTATTAGTTCAATATTCTTTAAATATTACTCTTTGAATTAAATTAGAATAAAAATATTAGGTACGAAAATTTTTATTTCATTTTAAAACAGAAATACTCTTTTTCATCTTTTTAAAGCTAAGTCGTACTAAGCAATATTTATTACAAT
Source organism: Nephila pilipes (assembly GCA_019974015.1). Taxonomy (NCBI): domain Eukaryota; kingdom Metazoa; phylum Arthropoda; class Arachnida; order Araneae; family Nephilidae; genus Nephila; species Nephila pilipes. Next base: position 191,180 of record BMAW01011172.1, on the reverse strand, counting down.
ATTCTTAATTTGAATGACATCAGTGCATTCTATATTAGTTTGACAGTTATTTTCATTGGGAATATGAGATATTTAATTATAACCATTTCAAATGATGTTTAGATGCATCAAATTATCTTCAATACGATACGTTTGGGATCGCGGCAGGGCCAGATTAGCGATTTTCAGACATTATTCGAACGCAATATATTTTTAACGGAGATACCACAAGAAACTTAATGATAGTTATATGTACACTCATGAACAAAAAAATTAGCGCTTCAAGAAATAATTGCGGTATCGTAACGAAACTTGGCATGAAGGTACATGTCGGGGAGATATGCAAATGATTAGAAATGCAGCGTGATTGCGCATTACGTATAACCATGGAGGTCGTTTAACGTCGTTCTCCGTATAGTATAAAACAGGTAATCAAAGCTTGTTTGAATGTGCTGAATCGTTTACAAAGGAAGAGCTGAGGTAGGCATGGCATTACTCCGTTTTCGAAGACAATATGAGCAGTTTGAGAGGGGGAGAATCATCGGCATGATGGAAGCTGGATGGTCAGCTAGGCGAGTAGCTCGTCAATTAGGCCGCTCTGATTGTGTTGTGAGGAGGTGTTGGGACCAGTGGATCCGAGAGATGTCATTTATACGAAGACCAGGCTTAGGACGCCCTCAACAGACCAGTCGTCGAGAAGACAGCCACATCGTAAGAAATGCACGCGTACCGCCATCCAGGCACAGTAGCACCTTCACTAGGACCCCTGTGTCTTCTCGAAATATACGAAGGCGCCTGGCTGAAGGACATTTGGGATCGCAGCGCCCATTACGTGTGCTGCCCTTGACGACCACCCATCAATGCCTCGCCTCCGTTTGGAGTGGTGCCGCGCACGAGGAAACTGGACTGCAGCGGAATGGAACCAGATCGTCTTTAGCGACGAATCTAGATTCAATCTCAGCAGTGATGACAATCGTGTTCGTGTGTGGAGATCCCGTGGTGAACGCCTCAATCCTGCCTTTGCTTTACAGCAACACACCGCTCCCACAGCTGGTATGGGGTGCCATTGCCTACAATACACGGTCACCCCTAGTATTGATCCGTGGCACAATGACAGCCCAGCGGTATGTCCATGACATCATGCAACCACAAGTGTTGCTACTCATGTAATGGCTTCCAGGAGCCATTTTTCAACTAGACAATGCTCGAACTCACACGGCAAGGGTGTCACAAGACTGTCTCCTCACTGTTACTACCCTTCCTTGGCCTGCCCGATCCCCAGAGTTGTCTCCAATCGAGCATATCTGGGATCATTTGGGACGGCGAGTTGGGCATCCCACGAGTTTGAACGAACTAGAGGCAAGATTACAGAAAATATGGAACGAAATGTCTCAAGACATCATACAGAACTTGTATCTCTATACAGAAACATCTCTACAATCACCTGACCTAAATGTGATTGAAAATTTATGGGCATATTTGGAAAATAAATTGATAACGCGAACTTATAAGTCAGAAATGGACTTTGAAAATGCACTCCAACTTGAGTGGTCTAAAATTGATCCAAATTTTTGTAAAAACTTGTAGTCAATGCCTAAATGACTGAGAGACGTAATTAAACATAAAGGACTGCTGACAAAATATTGGGTGCTTTTACATTTATTTATTTTTAACTCGTTCTTTTTTGAATTTATGTTGAGAATATCTTTAGTGTTTATATATTTTCAATTTATGAAATTATTTTACCAATTTTTTTTATCATGCTAATTGTAGATAAAACTTATTGTGGTTTTCCATTATATTGGTTTTGTTATACTGGATATTTTTAAGCATCAAACTATAGGCTGAACTGAAAGAAAACCAGTGTTAGTCTAGTATTTCAGGCTAAATCGCCTAAACTACTAGAGCTCAATCTATTAAATTGCCACTGTGGGCAGTCGCACACAGCTTTGGTCACAGTCGCACAGGCCTGCTTTGGCTTCTTTGCTAGACATTACTCCCCTTGGGTTTAAGTAGAGCTATGCCGAAGATAAATCTTTTGCTACAAAAGTTAATTCTATGAGCGAATTGAAACACAGAATTATGCCAGCAATTTCATCAATAGCCCTTGCAGTTTTACATAATGTTTAGCTTGAAATTGTTTATCGTCTGGATGTTCTTCGTGCCCCCAAATAAAAGTATAATAGTTTAAAAAAAAAAAAAAATTGTGAAGAGTTACTCTTTCATGTTTCTATTTTTCATTTACATGCATATACGAGTAATTCGTTCACTGACACATTCAAATAAGGCACTTTTAGATTGGACATCTTGCATAATAAGTGTCAGCAACCAATAACGAATTCCAAAGTCGAGGCAGGCCTCATTTTAACCGAAGAAAGTCTAGGTGAAAGGAGTGGGCTGTGATACTCCATTTACTTCATCCTCTTTCGTTCAATATTATGCACTGAAGCTAAACCTCAAGATAGAGAAAGTGAAGGAAGAAAAATGGCTTAACAGGCAAGTGGAGAGAAGAAAAATGAAATACAACCCATACAAGCTAGCTAAAGTTGAAAATTTTAAATTTATACAGAATAATATAAAAAAAAAACAAATGAGTCAGAATATACAAGTATTTTGTTCTTGGAAGGGGAATTGTATGTCTTTCTTTCTATAATATAATTGCATTGCTTTGAACACTTAAATGTTATTTAGACAAGCAAACTATAGGAGTATTTTCTTTTCCCTTGCATATTTTATATAAAACGAGGCCTTGAGTAAACTCACTGGTTGAATTTTGGAAAATTATCATTCTTTAATGTTTATTTTAAACAAGCCATACTTTTGAATGAAATAATTTTATCACTTTTTTTTTATTTCTCAAAAAACTTCATTTAATTGTAATACAAGTGTAGCATTGTTCCATTAATGGAAGTTATTTTGTTTAGCATAAATCAAAATTTCAAAAAAAAAAAGCATTTACATGCTACTATTAAAACTAAACCACAATAAAGTTGGTATAAATTATCAACTTTTAATTCTATGTTCAAATTCACTCAGAAAGCATCGAAAACTTACCATTTTATACCTACATTTTAAAATTTTGTATGTGTGTGGCTAGTAGCAAAAGATCCAGTACCCACCCCCACCATATTTTCATCAGGGGTCGCCAAAGTGGTCAACATAGACCTCTAGGGGGTCAATATAGTATAATTACGGGGTCAATGAATGAATACTAATGCTATTCAATCACAAATTTATTGACAGCAATGCAATATGTACAATTATCGTTTGGAAAGTTATTTGTAATTACAATATAGTTAATAAAATTTTTATAATAGATTAAAGTTCATTTATATATAGTTTCTCATTCCTAAAATATTTTTTTTAAAATAATTATTTATCTTTTTTTACCATTTAAAGTATGCATGTTTTGTGATGAGTTCTCATTCTCAGACTTGTGAGAAATGATTCTTGCACAGTTTTGCTACAAGATGGCCCAAATTAGAGCACAACCTCTTAAATCATGACTGTTTGATAAGCTTTGCAAGGAGAATGATGAACTATCAATTCAATTATTATCATACATCGAAATACATTAGTTGTCAAGAGGTGCATGTTTGCAAAAACTTGAATTATTTAAACAGTTACAGAATTTCGAACTGAAAAAAATCCAGCCAGAGACGAATTTCAAAAAAATAAAAACATTTCTTATTTGGCCAATGTATTTGCAAATTCAATGATATTCAAACACCTCACCAAGGATAAGATATTACATTAATTCAAGTACGAACAATTACATTAAGCTTTCAAGTTAAAGTAAATTTGTTATATAAAGTCTTCATTGTTACATAAAGATTTTCAATACTTTTGAAACTTACAATTGGATATAACTGACTTAGAATCAGAAATACATACTAATAATCTCTAAAAATTAAGTGATGATTTTAAATTATGCTTTGGAGGGATTAAAAATATATATATCCCAGAATTTACTATCACACTACTTTTCTGCTCAAGTCGAAAATAATGACAATCATTTGCAAGATGAAGTTATGGAATTATTATTTGACCTTGAAGCATTGATGCTTTTTAATAATTTAACTGTGAGTAAATTTTTTACAAATATCAATATAATGCAAAAATATCCAAAACTAGTTATATAGCATTTCCCTTTTTGATTGTATTCCCAAGCTCATATATGGTTGAACCTGGCTTTAGTCATGTTAATCTATTTTAACAAAGAAGAGAAATAAATGGTACATGGAACTCCAAGGTGAAGTAAGACTGAAAATAACAAATTTCAAACCAAATATTGCTAATCTAGCCAAGAGTCATGCGGCACATCCTTCTCATTGATTTATGTAAAAATTTTATTTTGTTAAAATCAAAAGAGGAAAAAAACTTAACTGTTTCATAAATGATTTAATTTATTTAAGAAACAGGTAAGATTTTTTTTCTTTCCTTTTTTGACATTTTTTATAGAGAGGGTCGATAAGAGAATTGTAAAATTTGTGGGGGTTGATTATCAAAAAAGTTTGGCGACCCCTGGGTTAGACTATACTATTATTTTCTTCTAGAAAAAGAAACACAAATGATTTTTAAATTCAACTTAAATTCTGACTGATCAACAAGAAACAGCACTTGTAATTCATTTCATTATCATTGAAGAGTTTTTTTCTTCAGATTCTCAATAAATTCATATTAGAAAATTCTATAAATATGAATGATTAAAAATTTTAGATAAGTCAAGAAATAATACCAAAATACTCTACATATGACAGCTTTATTTCTTTTGATACATTATATTAAAGGATCACTCACAGGTAAATATAAAATTCTATGAACTATTTAATTACTACACTATACTATGCTATACTACTTCTGAACATATTACAAAACCTTTTAATAGCATTTATTCATAAGGCAAAATCACCATTATAGAGGAGGCAATAAAAGACAACTATCCCAATGAAATTACAAGTTTTTATAACCACTCTGAAGGTACAAAAACTAAAATGCAGATTAAAGATACCATGTACATATTTCGCTGCACTTTTTCAAGGTATGGCAGAGAGTGTCACAAATAAAAACTTAATATTTATTTATCACTTTACAACTTAATATATTGCACAAACTTGTTTGTTAATGAATAGATTTCCAAAATAATTTCTAAAAATCAAAAAAAATAAATTAAACTTTTGTCATAAATAATTTCACTAAAATTAAATAACATAAACCTAATACAAAAATGATGTAAGGTAAGAAGCAAAAATAATTATATATTTTAACAAAATTAGAAAAATTACACCAATTTTTTTTTTATGAAAATAAAACTAGCCAAAAGAAAATTTGCTTCAAAAATGTGCATTGCTTACAAAAAAACAAATTTATTAAAAATGATCATTAATTAAAACAAGTTTTTAAAAATACATCAACATTCAAATAGGTTTTTACATGCTATTTTAAGTTGGGGTTAGCTTGCACACATTCATAATTCCATCAAAGTTGTACATGGGCACAAATAATTTTTCATATTCATCGCTTTTGAAGAAGCCTTTACAAGATCCTGTATTAGGACTGTAGAAGGTGAAATGCAGTAACTTTTGTGGCAAAATATGACTTAATTCAATATTTATATATTAAGTTTTTGTTATTTACACATTTAATTATTTTTTCACTTAAACATGAATTTTATGTGACATCGAGAGCTTCATCCTCCTCCTCATCATTGCTCTCAGATGCTCTTTCTTTGTATCTGAAATCAAAAAATTTTTTCATTTACTAACAATTAACATTTTTTTATCACATGTGGTTAAAAAAACAGTCAATTTTGAGTCTAATTGATTTATGACTATTTTCAAATTATCTTTTAATATCAAATTATATTTTGTTTATTAAATGGCAATATATGCACACCATTCAAATGTTATTCAATAAGTTTCTGAATAAGAAGTATTGCCAATTAGAAATTAATCAACAAGTAATTGGTAAATATACATAAGCTAGAAAATGCTAACTTATAAACTTCCACATATAATGTATTAATATCTAAATAAAAGTTGTTAATTTAATTTTACCTTGATATTGGAATACATGTGAGTCAAAATGACCACATATACTACACAAGGTAAAAAATAAAAGTTCTTGCCATTTTTAATGGTAAAAAAGAAAACGATTTTCTGAAAGTGTAGCCTATTGTTAGTCCTCAAAGTAATTGCAATCAGCATCCAGCACCTTCTGCCAACATGTCTCCAGTTGTGCAATCTCCTTGCAGTAAAATTTGGGGGTTTTAGATAAAAAAAAAAAAAAAATCTGTGAGTGCTTGGCGCAAGTCTGCTTCATTGATGAAAATTTTTCCATGAAGATTATTGCCCAGGGAGTGGAAGAAGTGGTAATCGGATGGCACAAGGTCAGGTGAGTAAGGAGGATGGCATAAAATTTCCCAACCAAGTTGCTGTACAGTGTCTCTGACACACGCACAACATGCGGTCTGGCATTGTCATGTCATAATGGAAGAGTACACCTTTGCAATGCACCAGTACTGACTCCTTCTGTTGCAATGCCTGTTACTCATGTTCCAATTGCTGCGAGTACAGTGTCTACAATAAGCATAATCTTAACTTGGATGCATAGGTGATCTTGCACAGTGAGATACAGTATCCTGAGGTGACAATCAATTGAATATGGATGTAGTATGGTGGTGAGAAAGTAACGACATACAGGCTACCACTTGTTGTCTCTTGTGAACTTCCAACAGATCCCACTTGCTCAGCCTGTATATGTCTTACCTAAGAGGTGCAGATGAAGTCTAACTGTTTCATCAGAAGCATTATATTATTTTGCAAGTTCACCACATGTTAGACTACTGTCCTCTTCAATGGCTGCTGGCAGGGCTTCGTCATCCAAGGTGTGTGGTTGTCCATTGTGAGGTTCATCACAGAGGGACAAATCTCCCGACCTGAATTTTTGAAACCAATGTGCCTTGAAGTATGTTCATTCACAACACTATCCCCAAATGCTTGTCATATTCAGCTACTTGATGCAGCAGCTGATAATCCCCCTTTGAAGTTGTAAAACAAAAAACACTGAACAAGATCCTTTGACACTTCCAATTGTTTTCCTTACTGTACGAGTTACGCATGATGCAAGTGAGCGGTGGACTTGCTTTTATAATGACTGATATTCCTACTCTTTATTGATCCGTTTTCAAACCCTGTGATATACTATTTGTGGCGGCTGCCTACGTCATCTTTTGACGTCATTTTTGACTGCGGAGCTGCAAGGAGAATTGAAGGACAAAAGAAGACGATCTTTTCTCCATTCGCTTATGTTTTAAATTGGTAAATGTTTAGTTTGAGTAATATGAAGAAAAGATCGTTTGCTTAAATAATTATAAAGAGATTTACTCCTGTGCGATTGGCAACAAACCATTATTTTTATTGATGTGTTGTTCTATAATTTTTAGAAGGAGTCTACTGTTGTTAATGATTGGAGGTGTTTCTTTTTACATTAAAACAAGAGTTATCTAAAAGCACTGACTTTTGAAGTTTCTTTCACGTTTTCGGTGTCTAATTAATTTAATGGAACTGATTAATTTAATGGCTAAAGTGAAATGTTAATGTAACAGCTCTCCGGAACGACAGAGGAATTGCTTACATTCCGCACACCTTCTTAAAGGAAATTATGGCAAATTGACGGTTATCAACATACGTAATTCCCCATATATTTGCACACCTATTCTCATTTCATTCAATGGCAAAGCAAAAATGGCAGGAATTTTATAGATTACCTTGTAGACAGCCTTTAAAAATGTAATGAATTGGTTAAGCACATGCTACTGCTTAGTTACAGTTTTTTGTAGACCAAAGAGTTCTCACTACAGGAGGGCACAAAGCAATAGGATAAACAGCAGTTTACTTTATTTGTATGACATTTCATCAAAAAACTAAAAACTTCAAACATTCTTATTAATTTTGTTATGCCTTTTAAGAATGCAACCTTTATAGCTCAAATGTTTAAAAAGTAAAATATTCTTGCAAATGTTTTATACACAAATATGATCATAGAAAAGTTTGTATTCTTCAAATATTAATAAGAACTTCTATTAATGAAAAAAATGCATATCAAGATTTAACATTAAAAAGAATAATTATCAATAGTTGGTGTTTTATTTTATCTTTACCTCATGCAATTATTGATAGTGATTTCAGCAAGGTCATAAATTCGCTGATAACTGGGGTGACATATTAGATTTTGAAGTAATTCTATACCCCCTTCATCTTTCAGAAGAGTACAATACTTCTCTGGATACACTGTTGTGAGATTGGCTAAGGCCCACACTGCCCAATATTGGGCCTCAGGGGTATGAGACACAGTGAGTAGTCGTAAAATGGGCTTGAACGACCTGAAAAAAACATCAAATATAATAAATACTTGGTACATTATGATTCAGATTAAGTTCTCACAGTTATATCTCTTAAATTTTGCTAGTACAATTTTCTTTCAGGATGGCAAAAAATTCCATCAACAAATGTGCTTTCAAGATTATGCCACATAGTCAAATTTTAAAGAAATATTATAATTTCCTACAAATATTAAATTTTAATAAAAAAAAATTTTAAAAAAATTACAATTAATTAATTGGAAAAAAAGAAAGAAAACCAATGAGAAAATGAACCATCTGTTGTAGCAAACCAAGCAGTAAATGTAAGAGGATAAGAAACGAAACAAGGTACTATTGTGAAAAATGTGATACAGAACTTTGCACTGTACAATGTTTCAAAATTTTTTACATACAACACTATATCTATTAGAATTTCAGCTAAAAACTATTCAAGATATTTTGATATTCATAAGCCAGAATTTTTTATGACAATGTAAGCAAAAAAATAATCTGTAATAAATTATTTACGTTTTGGGATAAATATAGTTTTTACACTCTGATGTCCAAAGCAGATTGTAAGACTATTTTAATCATAAGGTTGAAAAACCATTTTCCAAAGCATTTTTTACATAATTGTAACAGTTATTTTCAGGTAGATATTTATCTTAGATACCTCAAAGTAATAGTTAATAAATATTACATAATAGAGCATTTTTTTTTTAAAAAAAATTTAAAACTTGGATGCATTGCAGGGAGAACTGGTAAGCAGTGGACAGGATATAATATATTTGACCACCAAAAGGTGAAGTAAAAATTGTTTGCTTTCAAAAATGTTTAGCATTTTCTAATTTATGATAAAACATTTAAATTTCAGTAACAAAAAGAATATTTTTTAAGGTCGGAAATTCAGAAAAAAAATCCAAACAAGAAGGGGCTAAAGATTAGATAAATACATAAGGTTTTTTAAGAATCAAGCAAACATATATACAATCACAGAAATCGCATGAAAAACATATTTCTTATTTGCAAATAAAGTTAAAAGACAATATAAAACCATAAATCAGCATCAATTTTCATACATTGGTTTATATTATACTTACTATGCTCTGCAATGTTATAGGTATATAAGTACACACATGCATTAGCTTATTGGTATACCCAAAGGGAGGGGAGGACCATGGAGCTTGGACCATGCTGTTCAATCACTAAATTGTTTATATCTTTCTTAAAATCATCACTCAAAATTAGAATATGAAACAGCAAAATTCTGGACATCCCTTTTCTAAAGAATAATTCTATATGCATAGAGCAAAATAAATAATGAAAGATAAAACTATGAAGCAAAAATGTAATATTCTAAAATATTATACAAAATGAGATTATACAAGACAATGTTTATCATACCATCTATAAAAAAATAATTTCAAATGAACAAATAAAAAAACTAATTCAATCCTTTCACTAAGGATGAAAATCTTTAAGAAATATATAACTTCCTTATTTAGATTATAAAAAATTAAATTAAATTTTAACTAAATGTTCAATTTAACAAAGAATTTTCCTACATCAGAAAAACAAAACATACAAAAAACTTTGCTTCAATTTTACCTATAGTTTATATTTCTCTTTGTATCCAAGCTCCACTTTTCAATTGCATCAACCATTTGTTTGAGGACTTCATCTCGTTTCACAACAGTAATATTATTCATTATCCAGGGTTCTGAACCATCAGATGCAATGTGGGATAAAATTCCAGCAGCATTATAACTTACTTCAATACCATCACTTTTGCTGTTTAATAATTGACTATAAAATAAAATTCATGATTTAACCATCACAATTAAAAATTTTGCAATACTCACATCATAACATACATAAATTTCTCCCAAATCATAACATCTAAAAAAAGATTTTACCAAATTATTTCTAAATAAAATGATTACAAAGATACTTGTACATTTGTCACAATGAAATTGCTTGGAATGCATAATACTGCAAATTTAACTACATATTTCATTTCATTCATAATCAGATAAAACCAACCTTGTATTTTGCAAGAAATAAAATTCAAAATATCTCATGTATGACTATTTAATTAAATGTAGCACTTTAATTTTTATCCTGATATAGCTTTTCTAATACATATATTTATCCTGAAATATTGCATATTTTATTTGAAAACAATGATAAACTAAGTAACAATCAGTTTAAATAGTAATAATATTATTAAATAACACTTATTTTTAACAGTAAAGGCAATAAATATTTTTAAAATTAAATTTTGAAAATGGTTTTTTTTAGTGGACAATTTAAATTATGAATTTTTTAAATTTCATATGCAACAACCTAATAATAAAATAAGCAAGGAAATTTTTAAGATTCTTACTCTATTATTTTTTAAATGTTCAGGGAAAACAAGAAAAAATCCACCAAAATTATCAGTATTTTGTAAAAAAGTATCAAACAAATTTAGCCATTTTAAATATCATACAAACATTCCTAAAAATTACAAATATATTTAAAAAAGTTTTTTTTTAAAAGAAAAGCTAGCTCTGATACATTAGAAAGTTAATTTAAAATATCCTATTATTGATTTGGTAATAATTCAAGAGCTTCTGAATAAAGTTATTAAATTTAAAAAGTTTTGAAATAATTTTAATTCCCAACAAAATAAGATAAATAATACACTGATTATGAAATTTTATACACACTAAAAGGGGGATACACATTCTACACTTTAAAATTTGTTTGAGCAACTTCAATTCACATACCTAAAAACTATTAAATATTCATCCTTCATCAAATGACATCTAAGTTCTTTTACTTCTGCTACATTGCCCTGCACAAAAAGAATAATAGTGTCCAAATATAAAAATGTATCTCAATGAATAATAAATTTACAAGTTAAAATTATTTTTAAAAAAATCAACAAAAATTCAAGACATTTGCCACAAATGTAATACAATATTTTATTAATACTAATTGATTTCATAAGGCATAAATAATTAAACTTTCAACAACAGATTTAATCTAACCACAGTGGTCGACTCAAATATAGTATGTACTGGATACAAGTGAATGCTCTGGGCATTGAAAGGAAAACACCAACACAGAATTTATCATTAATATTTTTAATGCTATTCATAATTACTTAGAGATGTTTATTTCTCTACTGTTAATGAGGTAACCTCCAATTCAGCATGACTATATTGTTACATTACCAACACAATCAATTTTATTTATATTTCAATTTTATATCAGAATTAGAGACAAATATGAATAACATAGTGATATTTCTCTTGATGATTTACAATTAAAACAACTTATCATTAATGTTTACTTACTAGAAGACCCATCATGTTTCTAAGAAGTTCAGGCTTTTGAGGAAAGGCCTACAAAAAAAAAAAAAAAAAGTGGCACAATTTATAACATTAAATACAATATATTAAATATGACTAAACAGAAGCCACAATATCAAGCAAAGAATGTTAAAGAAAGTTTTGCATAAATTACCCTTAAGCAACCTAAAAACAAATCCATTCCTTTCTCTTGAAGAAATCTTGCACAGTTGACTGGAGTTTCATCTAAAAGGAGAAAATGATTGCATCTGAATATTGTATATTTCACAAAATGATTATCAGAATGTTAAAAATGCACTTGCAAGTTAATTTTTTTTATTGTGATTTCTATTTAAAAAACACAAGTCTTGTAGAATGGGTAAACTAGATAACAGTTGTGCATCACAATTGACAGGAAAAATAATATATATATATATGATTTTTCCAGTCAATTGTGATGTACAACTGTTATGTATACGTATATATATATGAACATATATATACGTATGTGTATATATATACATGCACATGCGTACGCACATACACATATATATTGGTTTAGAAATTAAACTGTCAGCAAGAGTAGAGATATAGATGCCCCAATGGATTTCTGATATTAAAGGTTTCTTCTCACCACACATTACATAAAAAAAAGTCTTAAGATAAAAAAATTTAAAACATTTGTAAAAAAAAAATCCTGTTTTTATTAACTCAATTGCTCTCGTGTTCCTCAAACAGATGCGAGATTTAATTTCTATGAATTTAAAGTCTAAAGCAAATTCATTAAAATAGCAGAAAAATTCATTCATAAATAGAAAACACAAAATTAACATCAGATAAGAAGATTATAAACACATGGATAAAATTTATAAATCTATTTGAAGAATCATCACGTACTAAAACTAAAAAAAAAAAAAATTAATATGTATATCAAATAAATAATTAAAATGAATGTGACATACCTGTGACATTCCACATTGTACTCCATGCTGTTTCCATAACTTCATCACATACACTTCGCTGCAAGCGTTTTTCAATAACTTGCAGCATAGTCTAATACAATTTTAAAAATACAAATCAGCATTAAACGAAATCTAAATTCATTAGAATAAATTTCCTTGGTATAAATGACATCATAGTATTATTTCAAATTAAAATTAGATTGTTATAAAATTTGTTGGTATAGTTGTAAAAATAAGGATTTGCTTATGAAAAATAATAAGATATAAGTAAAAGCATTCTCCAAGTTTAAAAGTGTCTAAAAACATTACATATCATTTGTCTTAATTACTTTCTATCAATGTTATCACAATATTTAATGAATGCATCTTACATTTTCACAGCATCACTAATAAACATCTTAAAAAACAACAGGTGTGATAACTATTATTCTTAAATATTGGATTCTAACATATTAGACATTATATATTTAAAATATATTCAATTATTCAATATTATGGGAATTTATTTTATTATTCAGTTACTATTCCAATTTATTTTCCAATTTCTAAAGGAATATATTCTATTTCCTATTATTTCATTATCATATCAACCTTTTGATGGTTAAGAGAATCAACAGTTTTCACTCTTTTATTACGTGCAGTGCTATGATCAAAAAGTACAGAAAATGGCAGCCGTTTTTCCCCTAACTTGCTTCCAAAAATGTCAACCTTTTATGATGGTGATATGGATAGCTCATTCGCTTATAGAAGATAGTCTTTAAAGAATTATTTGCAGACTATTAATGTAATGTTTACAACAATTGAAACTAACCCTATTAAATAATTCAGTAAATGATAAAAATTAGAAATATTAGTTTGTAAACTTTAAAATTAAAATATCTACATAAATACACACAATTTAAAACTTTATGAAACATTTCATTGTTATATTTACCTAAAACTTTTTTTGTGTGCGTGATACACTTTAAAACAGACTTATTTATCATCAGAATTATCTAGCTTTCCCTTTAGAGCCATTTCAGTAAGAAACTATTACCAAAAAAACCCAAGAGAAATAATTGGATCACAACAACAAATTAGTAATATTTTCTCTTATTATGCAAAAATTTCCCCAATACCAATACTACAATATGTACGCAAAAAAACTAACAATATTTTGTCTGTAGGTATCATTTGTCACACAAAAAATGCAGTATATTGTATGCGAATGAACTCGGGTTGTCATTGTGCATTGAAAAAAAGTTTTGCTATGTGAGTAGGGATCGACTACAACCATTTGAGTCGAAATACTTGAGATGTGCAGAACTCGTCAGCGTGCATTGTGGTATGGCTATTTGAATGCGAGCTTACTTAAATATACTTATTGAAATTGAAAATATTTAGATGAATTCAAGGTTATTTCAGAGATGATGTCAAAGACATGTTTCATTGTTTGTAAAAAAGAATCTTAGTATGTGTGTGTATGATATAAGTAAGACAATTTTATACATACACTTTAATATTTATATTCACTCATTCATTTAAAAAGTAATAAAATGTTTTCAAATCTGTTGAGTTATAGCTGAAGAAATAAGAGAAAATAATTTCTAAACCTAAAGATTCATATTTGGAGACAATCAAATAATAAAGCAATTATACATTTATTAACAGATAAAAATTATTTTATACAGCCTCAAAAGATTGAAAATTAAGTTTAAAAAACTTTAAACAACACACTGAAATAATTTATTTCTAACAGTAGCAGCAACTTGGAGGAATTTAAATTCAGGAATTATAATCTGTTTCCAAAAATAAATTAGAACTTTATAGTAATAGGTATAATTTTATTAAAAAAAAATTACTTTTCTTTCCTACTTGAGATTTAGATTTTTACAAAGTTATTTTTTTATACTTATTGCTTTAAAATAATCCAAACTAATCATATAATATGCAGTTCCACATCAAAAATATTGAGACAGATTTTGTTCTTAATGAATGTCTAAATGAATTTGAAAAAAGTAAATGTGGTCAATCAGCCCTCCCATAAAACACTCTAAACAGATGAATACCTTCAAGACTTAAAAATGAAATAATACTGCAAATACATAATGAAATTATAGGCCATACTATCATTTAATTAGAGTAATACTTCTGTGACACAAATAAATTCAATTTTGGAATATCTTGATATTGATAAATATTATAGATTAAAAGTCCATTATGCCCCTTCAAAGAAATTTTTTTTAAAAATATTTCTAGCTTAAGAAAATGCAGAGTGAACTCAGAGCAGCTATCTATTGATTAGCTTTTGAAAATGTAGCCGAAATCAGTGTCTTAAAAACATTCTGAATTAGCTAAGGCAACATTCAGATATTCATAAATTGTTAACATGCCTAAACAATTCAAGTACGCACAACATCAATTAAACAAATTCTTTTTCATGGCTGTAAAACAGAACCAGACCTATTTTAGATATATTCAGGGAGCAGAGAGCTTATCTGCAACCCTTCTAAACGATTTTTAATTACAGTAAAAAAAAAATTTAAGTGCTGAAAATTAAGAAATTTTTTTTAGATGGGAAATAGAAAAATAGAACTGAGATCTAAATAAAATATTTAACAAAGGGAAATAAACATTTGCTTTACATTAACATATCATTATTAACATCAGAAAATTGACTACCTAGTACATTGCAACACATTTCATTGCAAGCCACTATTAAGTTAATTAGGCTTCGAAGCTATTGCCAACCTATCTTTTCTATGCAAACTAGATCACAGAGAGAAGAAAGATGGTCTATTATCATAAGAGAAGCACTCAAAAAAGGAAAAAAGTGGAAAATAAACAGTATTCTTATAGCTGAATTTCACAAAATCTCTTACAGAAGGCATACCTAATATCATAGATAATGGCATTAAAATGAGCATTTTTTCACATGTAGCTGGAACTGTTTTGAGAAAATAAATACATGTTAAATCATATTAAAGACTCAAAAGACCTCCTAGCCCAATTCAAAAGAAATGAAGAAGGATCCATCAATAAGCTATTTACAATGATGAAAGCTTTAAAAAATAAAATACAAACCTATCTACTTTTACACTCAATCTGTGCCTATTTTATGGTTTATAATCAAATTAAAAATAAAGAAATTATGTAGAATTTAAATATTTAAGTATATGTATAAGAAACACTGCTTTAATATGAGACAGACAATGAATATATCTTATTTCACCTACAATGGACTAGACTTTTGCAAACAATTCAAGAACTTTAATAATCAACCTTTTAATACTTTCTTTGATAAAATTATTTTCAATTAAAATTTATTGATAAATAACAATAAATTTACTGATATTTATTGATTTTAGCATTCATTCAATTAAATAATTATCAATATTTTGATAGTACAGTTTTCAGAAAATTCTTAAAACTTACAGAAATTGCTCCATGATCACCAACTAATTTCTTCTCCATTCCATCTACCTGACAAGCAAGACTGTTTAGTAAATAAACTCCAATGCGTTGTACAAATTCATCTTGATCATCTTGACCCACAATGTGGAGAAGTAAGACTGCTAAACGCTTATATGCAAAGAACTGTTTCAAATGAAAATAAATTTTTAACATGGAAATAACAGGATATATTTATCTTATATTCATATAATGCAATTCATGGCATTAAATATAGCTTGATAAATTTGGTCAAAATCTTTAATAATAAATATGCTATAATTCAGATTCAAAAAGAATAGAAAAAAAAAAAAGAATTACACAGACAAATTATTTTGTAAACTAATTTCAAGCAAATCAAATCATTTGGTTTTTAACAAGAATTTGAAGGTTCTCTAAAAGTGATTCATAAAATCTTTAAAATGAAAGAGAATATATCAATTTTTTACTCAGAGTAGCAAATCACATTAAAGAAATAATCCAAGAGCAAATATATTGTTCATTAAATTTAACTGGAAAAAGTGAATAATTAAACAATTATATTAATTCATACAATATATTAATTTATCATTTATTTAAAATTATTAGAAAAAATCAAATGTAAGAGAAATTTTTGATGAAAAGTATAGAAATAATAAAATTTCTTTTTTAGGACAGGAAAAATGCATTTTTTTTTTTTTTTTCAAACTCCTTACCAATACAATTTCTGAATTTAAAATACAGTGAATGAATGCACTGGATATTTTTCACATTTTAAACATTTATTTTTTATAACTTTGTCCCTGCTTTAGTTAAACAATTATTTATAGAAAACATTTATCAAACAACCAACTAATCTAAAAAATTTAAAAGTTTGTACTTTTTTTACTTACAACATCATCAGGGATTTTGAAATGTATTAAAGTTAAGCATCCATTCCTCAACATCTGTTCAAAAAAAAAAATTAAAGTTAATTAAGCAAATATAAAAGCTATTATATATTACCAATCAAATATGTTTATAAAAATAGATTTCACAAAAACATTACTATAATAATCAGTTTTTCATTTTAAAATATAATATATGCAATAAAAATCATAAACATAAAAAAAATACTAAAATTCATGCGAAAATTAGGATAAAAGCTATGACATTTCATATTATTACATCACTAATTTTAACAAACTCCTAACTAACTACAAACTGCTAACATGTATGTACAAAGGAAAATAAGTGATTGAAAAGACCATTCTTTACAGCTTATTAAACACTTTAGATAATTTAATAAAAATGGAAGGAGAAAATTAGACTTAATTATGTAGTGCAAAAATATTCCCTTAAAATGAAAATTTTTCTTTACAATATTCAGAAAGAAAAAAAAAATAAACTAAAAAGTAAGACTAAACAAATATATTTATACATACTTTCAAATCAAAGTATAGAGAAAAAAGCAACCTAATGTTCAAAATATATATCGTTAAATTTACTAAAATTTGGCAGGCATTGTAAAAGTTTATTCATCTTCAACAAGAAGAAATTTATTCATCTTCAATGTATAGGGAAGGATAAAGTATATTTAATCAGTCTACATGAAATATTACATTTTAACTCAAAACTATATTCAAATAATCCACGAAATTTCAAGTATTTTTAAAGAACTTTGAAATTGAAAAAAGTTATTCAATAATAATATAAACAACAAAGAAAATAATACAAAAGATAGACTTCTTCAGTAATGTCCAGTTATATGTGGCAAGAGAGACTTACCAAAAACAATGATAATCCTACAAAAACATAATATATATTTAAATAATTATGTTCACAATTAAAACCTAATTTAATCAGATTAATTGGGGCCAGAGCTGGTGCAGGATATCAAAATTCTGGGTTCTGTTTTTCCCCATTTTCTCCCTCTCCCATCAGAGAATAGGAAACATTAAACAAAATAGAATACACTTTCAAAAAATCCTTTTTATAATAAACAAAACAGGTATGAATCATATACTTATTGTTTTATTGCATTTTACCCTTAGACACAGTATGTTATTTGTCATTGGCATTAAGAAGTATAACTCAATTTTTGCTGACTTTGCATAGAAAATTTGTAAAATTCTCCTTCCCTACTTTCTTGGCATATGTTGATAGTATTAAAAAATCTCAGAAAGAAAATTTTTCAAAATACATGCATAAAAAAATAAGTGTTATTACAGAAATTTGCAGATTGTGCCTTAATTTTTTTTTAATTCTTCGCACAGGTTTATCCAGAATAATAGGAGTCCATTTCAACTTGGCTCTACTGTAGCAAGCAACAAAAAATTTAAACCAAAAATCAAGCATCAATGTTCAAGAATAAATTACAGAAGTTTATAATTAATGGTCAAAAAGCTAATAAAAACTATTACGTATACTACAAAAGAGAAGATAAATAATTTACTTACAGTAACATCAGCACTATGCAAAGACATGGCATCAATCAAGAGTTTTATAATTTTCCTAAAATAAACCATATTTTAAAAATATAAAATATCACCAGCATAAAGACCAAATTTACAAAATTAATATTAATCATAAAATTACATTTTTATACAGCTGTAAAAATTGGAACATTTGGGGCATAATCTTTTTTTTAATAGCAGAAATTTGTAACTAAAAAGGTTCACAATTTTTTTTATATATAAATTGCACTTTAATGTTAAAATTTGAGCTAACTGTGATAGAAAAAAATGCAAAAAAGTCAATTAAGATGAACTCAATAAAAAAAATCAAAAATTATAACAATGAGCATAATAAAGAGTAAAATGAATATGCTCCTAGCTAGGGAGTAAAAAAAATAGATTTCAAAAGAAAAAAAAAGCCTATTCATGGCAAATAAAATTTTCATAATATATATTAACATTAAAGTTTAAAATCTTTAATTAAAAAGATATATATGGTAAAATTAAAGAGTTTTTTAAAGCGAAATATTTTTTTTTTTCCATGGCCTTAAAATCTATAGAATAGAAATCTAAAAAACAAAGTAATAAAAATATAAGACGTTTGAAATAAAACACAAACCTCCTCATTTTCATATTGAACAGATCTTTATGTTCTCCTTTCACAATATAGAACAGAGATGCACTGAAAAAAATGGAGGTTTCAATGTTAAGAATTTATAAAAATAAACAGCATTTAATTAGTAAATACTAGTGAAATTTTAAAAAAAAATTTAAGACACCACAAAATAATTATTAAAAATAAAAATAGACAAGCAACCTCAAGATAAGTTTATAAATTAAAACGTTGCATTTGGCAAATTCAAGTAATATATAAGACAAAAATGTAATATATATGAGACGTCAATATTTTCAAAACTGCCTATTTTTATGAGTAAAATGAAAATGTTTATAACAAAAATAACAAAAAAACAAAAAAAAACCAAATACATATTAACATTTAGAAGCATGTCTCATCAATACTAAGAGCCTTCATTTTTTTTCATTATAAAAACGAACTTGCTCAATTCCTTTATGAGTGCTGTTTTCTGCTTTGTCATGCATTCAATACCCATACATGAGTGAAACATAAAGGATACCCTTACATAACAATAAAAAAATCCAACTAAATACATTTCATTTTAAAACATACCTGCCAGATACTTGAATATGCTTAACTTTCAAATGCAATCTCATCGCTTCCATCAACACATCCAGGGCTAATTTGGTATTATTACAAGTAGAAAATCGAAAGATTTGAAATAAGTCATTTAAAACTTTTTGTATCATAGGCTCACGTGAACAATAAGCTTGACCAGCGACCAAAATCTGTTCTTCAGAAGCATCTCCAGCAACCTATAAATAATAAAAAGTTTTTTTTAAAAAATGAGACAAAATAACACTGTATCATCAATTGTTCCATTCAGTCTTACATTATTAATAGCTTGAAGATTCACTGCAGTAATATCTTGGAATTTATTGAATGAATAGGTGTTTATATACAAACCAATTCATTCATTTTTAAACCAAGTACAAAATATAATTCTTTCACCACAAACATACACAATCATTTTAAATGATAAATTTATTAATTTTAAGCTAATGTATGTCATACTAAAGAAAGATGATGATACATGCACTCTTAACTTGCAAATAATACAAAGATATATATATTATAACATTATTACATTGAAATAATGCAAAAAGAAGTCAAAAATCTGAAATTAAATTCAAGTTTTTATAGTATAAATGTTAAAAGAACAAAAATATAAAGCCATACAAATTTTAAAAATTATTTTAAAAAATTAAAGATTATTTAAAACTAAAGATTAAGTAATAATAGTTACTAATTACAAAAATTTATTGTGAAAAAAACCTATAAAAAGGCATCATAAGACAAAAAGAAAAATTGAAGCAATTAAAATCCTTTATAAATAAACCAAATGGGAATGAAGCTATTGCATTCTTAGGACAATGGAGAGTGGTTATACATGTGTTCATAGTCAAACATTTACATCAGCAATAGATTCACAAAAATAGGTACAATCTAAATTCAAAGGTCATAAAGAAGATTCACATAATGAAGAATGGAAAAGAAAACATATCTTAAAAAACTAAAACTATAAAAAAAAAAAATGTATCATTTTAGACAAATAAAGTGGGAAAAAAATGATTAAAATTTTAAATAAATAAAAAAGTAATTCACAGAAAATTTAAACAACATTGATTTAGTCATGGTGTCGAAAGATACATTTTGATGCTCTTTAAAGTATTTATCTAAAAGTTACTACAGTCATATATATATATATATATATATAAATTCTTCACAAGATAAAAAATTTTGAAGAAAACATTAAAACTAATGACATAGCAACATAAAAATTAAATAGATTAAAAATAATTAAAAGCATAAGAAAAAAAAATAGTTCTTTAAAAAAAGAAAAATATATATAGAAAAAAGAAAATTATACAACTATATAGTTTTAAAAAATTAATTGAGTAATGAGCCAGAATATATGTATAAAAGAATTAATTTAAATGCTAGGAATACCTGAAGATTCAATACCTAATTTGATATTACATAGAATATAATTATATGAAATATTCTGGAAATCGAGAAACTTAATTATTTTCAAAGAAAGGAACTTCATTCACAAAAAATCAGAACTGTCTCTTTTGTCTCATGAATGTTATTACATATCTTAGATCCCAAATTAAGTTAATATCTCAGTATTCAGCTTCATGAATATTTGTAATAATTTAAAATAAGAGAAGATAAATCAGGTTTTTAAATTCAGAGATAAGTTAATTTAGAAAAATTATTAGGTCATCAACGTGTCTAAATATAGTATAATTATTTATAAAATATTTTTTTGAGAAGTGTAAATATATATTAGCAAGACAATTATTAGCAGCATTACCAATTATTTTGTAGTACGCTTTCAGTTTATTTATATTTTTTTTATCATAATATATATATTATTTACTGTCTACATATATATATGATGTGAACAGTAAATAAATATAGAATTTTAAAACAATATCTTTATTACAAGTATCATGACAAAAGTAAACACATCCTTATACCATGATAGATAGAGTGTGCGAAAACTCATCTCCCTGCATACCCCTGACAGAAAAAAAAAGGCACTTTTCCTCCAACTAAGGATATGAAATTATTGTCAACTATCCTTACACCTTAGGTTCGAGCTATTCAGAAAGATAATTAATGCATCATTATAAAAGAAAGTGCCACAAATACCAAAAATCTATCATGAATAATTGATTCACCAAAATGAAGTCACTTTGGGTGTTATAAATATATAAAAAAAATTACAGAAATGTAAATATTACAATCACTAATCACTCTATATATTAGGGATTATAGTAAAAGTTGTATATATGCTATCACTAATATATAAGAATTATTATAAAAATGAGATTCAAAATAACAATATTAAAAGAAATTTTTTTATTGTACAATAGTTTTTCCGGAAATCCAGCACAGTCCATAAATATCTAAGGGGTGTTATAAATTTCTATTATAAAAAGGACAAGAGAATTTTTCACATATTTTAATTTATTTACATAACTCAATATTTGATTCTATAAAGTCTGGAAAGTTAAGTGCTATGAGAAACAAATCACATCTGCTACTACATTATTTTTATACACATAATTATTACAAATTTTATTTCCATTTTCATTAATTTTGGTATAAACAGAATCAGTTTATTCAACATAAAACTGACAGCAATTCATATAACAAAGCAATGATATTTCAAAAAAATTCTGATGTGTTTTAAATCATTAAAAATCAATTTGTAAATATATTTTTTAAAATATCAGAAAGGCCCAATAATCCACACTTCGAATCCTAATTTATCACACCAATATCAATTACTTTTTACAATGTACCAATGCAACAATTCAACTTAATTATTTTAACAGGTAGATTTTTTCCATAAATAATTTTAATTTTGACACTTTTGTTTTAACTCCTTGAGATTTGAAAATTATGAAAGAAAGATGGTGGTAATTATAGAAATACTAGATCCAATATCAATAATTGTTGGTTTTGCTTTCTTTTAAATTCGTAAATTGATACATAAAAATTTAGAAGTTTGAGCAATTTGAATCAATGATAGTCAGTTTTTAGGGATGTAACATTAAGGTTGTCAGTGCCCATTTGAGAAGAAGGAGGATAATACACTTGTGGTTGGTGGAGGGTATCACCATTGATAAGAACTGTAAAAACTAAAATGTACATTATAGGGCTTAGGTGAAGAATTTCTAGTCTAGGTTAAAAAGAGAACCTATTTCAATATGAATTTGGCTGATGTGATTCTAGCTGAATGTTATACATTAGTGTTGGCCCATATGATTGTGTCATAACCCATTATTTTAATAAGGCTGATGTTGTTTTGTGACAGAAGAATCTGGTTTTTCTCATATCACTACAGTATTATTGGAAGGAAATAATATCTGATATCGTTAATTATGTCAAACATTGAGAGGTTTGCCAACTTAATAAAAAATAAATAAATAAAAAATAAAAAAAGATATTTTGTACAACTTTTTCCACTTGCTAATACTATTTCATATTATTTCAGTTAATACTGTTGGTGACCTGAATTACTATAATTCCATTAAAAAGTGCTGTTGTGAACCTGAGATGCTTCCTTGTAGCATTTCTATTTTCAGGGAAAAGACATTTACAGAGATTTCATCAGTCAGTCAAGGAAAGTTTAACCAATGACCACTTAATTTTGGCAATGAATTTGGTAATTATTTTTGTAACTTGGTGACAAAATGAAAGTTCACAAAAGTGCTGGAAGCTTAGCAAAAATTCAAAGCTTAAAAAAATTCATCCATGACCTTCGATCAATAACTATACAAAGGATTTAAAGCTAGAAAAGGCTAATGTAGTATCAATATTTAAAAACATCACAACATTTTCCTGTCAACATATTTCAAGAAGAGCCTAGCATGCTTATTTGAAAGAAAAGAACTGTCTGACATTTACTATTTTGCATTTCTCTTTCAATAATTCAATTACTTAATACTGACAATGATTTTAATAAATATTTTTAACCATACTTTTTATGACTAAATGACAGTACATGTACATTTAAATAAAAAAAAATCAATCTTTTACTAACTAAGGATTTTAAAAAAACAGCTTTTTTAAAACTTTTCCAACTGTGGTACGAAAAAAATCTATATAATAAAAACAAGTTTGAATACATATTTTTGACAAAACTTTAAAGAGAAAAAAAAAGTACACAAATCGAATTTTGTGATCTAATGAATAATTCTAATATTTTTTTTATTACAAATCTTGTTCTTTCAATCATTAATTGAAAATAATATTCGAACAGAGCATTAATATTCTCAAACATGTATTAAACAAATCCAAATAAAAAAAATATGTAACACCAAAATAAACTGAAAAATTATTATTCTTTTTTTTTTTACATGAATATCTGATGTTTTTCCAATTTAAACACAATTAAGAGAAAATGTGATTATTTTTAAAATACCCTTTTTGCAGGAATATGATGACGATAGCATGCATCATAAGCACAATTTAATAAGCCTAAAAATTCTAGAGGCCTGTTTACTCTGCTAGCCAATCCAGGGATGTCTGTTACACCTTCATCATAAAATCTGAAAGGATACATAAATAATAATCAATATCATTTATAACCTTTTAATGATCATGAACAAACCCAGCTTACATTCAAATAGTGTATAATAATACACACAGATAAGTTCAAATAAGGATTTGAATCAAAATGGTTGCAAATTAGCCCTACTTGCATAGTGAAATTTTTTCCAATGTGCACAAACGAGTTGAACTTATTTGCCATTATTATCCTGTGTTAATTGACTGCATACAGATGACAGTACAGGGACCATGAAATATTTTTGCATAATGAGGAAATATGTTATTAATCTAGTTTTTGTTGATCTAGACACTTTTCTTGTGTAATTTTATAGATGTTTGTTACTGAAATGGCTCAAAAGTGAAAACTACATAATTCTCAAGATGAACATAATGCAAGATGAAAATGCGCAACTCCGTGTTTTAAAGTGTATCATACACAAAAAGAATATTAAGTAAATATAATTAAATACTTCATATATTTTAAAATTACATGCATTTATTTAAGTATTTTAATTTAATGTTTTACAAATTAATATTTATAATATTCATCATTAACTGCATTAAAAATGCAAGTAATAACTATGATAAATATTTCATTAATTTTCTGCAAATAATTCTTCAACCTTTAACACATAAATTTTTTCACCTACCCATACTTCCCAGTAGCCAGAGTATAAATTGCTACAATTATTTATAATGACAGACTTTAGGACTAATGCATGTATATTTTATTTTACTGACGATAGAACAATAAGATAAAACCCAATTGAAAGATATTAAAATTTGCTATAAAATGAAAATATAAAAAAATTTCTAGGAATGAAAATAATTTATGACAATTTGTGATAAAATGAAAACACATATTCTATGTGCCTAAATTATGCAATTGAATTGCATAACCCAGTATCACTGAGCAAACTGGAGATGTGGTAGCATTATCAAGTTTTCTTACATTAAATATTTACTAAATTACATATTTTTTCACTAAATTTTTACAAATAACTTTTTTACAGAGTATACACTCCAGTTTAAACACATCACTTTCTCATTCACAATTTTATGTACATGTGTCATTTTTCAAAACAATACACAATGCAGAGACCAACATTGTACTTCCTCCATCAATATTTTTTCAATTTCCCTGTCTCCAGATTGCTTAGCTTTCATGATGAGGTGTAAATAAAATTATTAACTTTGCACGCTGTCACTGACTTATTAATCCTTAACACATTACAAAAATGAAATCAATTACATTGCAATAATGTAGAAAATTATCAAATTATAAATTATGCATAATCATATAAGTTGTTGCCATCATTTTATGTCTTAGCAATGTTTAGAACTCAGGAATCCATTAGCCTGGGGCTACTCTTTTTTTAGTAGAAGTGTTAAACTTTGTATTGCTCATGCAACTGATATTCAATAGCTGAAGAAGGAAATATTTTCTTTTTATTCTAAACAGTTCCCACAATGAATTAATGATATCGCTAACAACACTGTTTAAAACAAACTGCTGAATGCGCATTAAATGGTAAATGAGTTTTCGCAACATATTCTTCCAAGGACAGTATGTAATGATCCATTTTAAAATCATGAAATATATCTAACATTTATCTGGTAACTTGTGTGCATATATCTAATGTTTGTCCTTCAAAGGATTAATACTATCTTCTAAAAGTGAGCAAGCTCTTTATGGCACCACCAGAAAAGAGTAAAATTAGGGAGGGAAAAAGTTGTCACTTTGAGAAGCAGTTTAATCATAATTTTGCACACAATAAAACAGTGAAAATTGTTGACTCTCCTAAGTATAAAAGCATTACATGATATTAATTTGCAATTCTGCAATCATTATCCACAAAAAAATAAAACATTAAAGCACTGATTTGTTTGAAAGAAATAAATATGTTTTTTCCAAATGTATAATAATTTCACAGTACAAAATTCATAAATTTAATTTCAAAATTATACATTTTATTACATAGGTTGAATGTAAATAAATAATAAACTCCCAATTAAATTACTTACCCATTTTCTTTAGTATGCCTTTCTTGGGCTCGACCTCCAGCAAGATTTGTTCCAGATATATCAAGTGAGATTAAATTAGGTAAATTTATTACTATAGATTTTAAAAGGGCATTTGGATTGTCATACATTATAGCATTATCCCCTGTATTCGATAAATCCAAGTGCCTATAAAAGGGGGGAAAATCAACTTTGAAATAAAACTGAACATAAGTTTTCATGAAAATAAAAGAAACTAACAAAATATTTCAGCCACACAACAACTTTAAAAAAATATTTAAGAGCTAAAATTATTTTTAATGTTAATAAAAATTTATGGTACATAATTTAAATAAAAATAATGATGAAAAATAATAAGACTTTTTATTCTCTTATAAATTAGGATGATGCTACAATATTACCACTTTTTTTATAATTTACAAATTATTTTTTAAAAAAATGCAATGAATATTTTAAAATTGAAGTAATCTGTTAGAAAAATAAACTTACAACACAAATCAGTAATGTAATTTATAATGTACTCGCAGTACCACTAAGTATTTTTAAGAAAAAAACAAATGTTACAGAAAAATTCAGTAACTTTTTAATTTAAATTTAAAGAAAATAATTAAAGTTATGACAGCACACACTTGAAGAATAGTATAGAACTTCAGATGATTATCACAAGAGTATAATCATCTGAAACAGTTTGGTACATTTGTCATGTTTAAATAAATGAAAAAAATCAACAAAAAATTCATGCCTCTGTTTATCAATACTATTGCATGTAACAAATAGTTTCATTTAGATTCAGTTTATTAAAAAAAAAAACTGCTTTGCAAATGAGAAATGATGAAATATTTATCACGATTTTTTTTTTAATTGCTAAAAAATACAAATACCTTCAATTCAAGGCAGGCATATTCAAATCCAATGGAATGAAATACATTAATCAAGTAACAATATCAAGACTCATTAAAAGTTTTAGTTGAAGCAAATCATGAAGTTAGAAACAATTAATATGTAATCAAAACTGAAAAAATTAACAATCAGTACATTAATTTATAAAAAAAAAAAATATTAAATGTTAATTTGAAAGTACCATCAATTAAAATAACATGAATCAAATAATACCTCATGTAAAGGACAACTCTACTTAAGGTACAATTCTGTTAGTCCCTGTCTCT
Organism: Nephila pilipes; assembly: GCA_019974015.1. NCBI lineage: Eukaryota > Metazoa > Arthropoda > Arachnida > Araneae > Nephilidae > Nephila > Nephila pilipes. The sequence continues at coordinate 163,801 of BMAW01011172.1, read as the reverse complement.
TTGAAAAATAGTATATGTATTTACCTCTTATTAAGGGACACCTCTATTTATGGGACAAAATGTTTCATCCAATGGGTGTCCTTTATTGGGAGGTATTACTGTATTTAAATTTACAAATTTGTGAATATTGAAATATTAGAGGCTTGATTGAAAAGTAATGTCCCTACGACCATAATTATTTTTATTTGTAACCTGATTTTCAAAATTCTTCTTGTTACTGAAATCTTCATAAGTCCTCTATGAAATGTGTTTGTTTTCTTTGTCCCTAGATGTTGTTGGTATTGAGAAATGAAGGTGGTGGCCCAAACGGAGATGAAACTGAGGCAGCAAAATATCATTGCACACAGCCTTGCAATACATGACTTTCATCTCTTCTTAAAGATGACAGACCACTTTAAGGGACATCACTTTTTTTCTGGTGATGAAGCGAAAGTAGCTATTAAATCCTGATGTCAACAGCAAAGTTCAAAAATTCTTTTTGGGTGAGTTTGCTCAACTAATCATGAGTCGGCACTAGTGCATGAAAAAGGATGAGAGCCAAGATTAAAAGTGAATAGTGCATTACATAAAGAATGTATATAGCTTTCAAGTACAACAAGAGTTGTGAAAATTGGGTAACAAATAAATAGTTATGGTCATGGAGGTATTACTTCACAATCAAACATTTTTAAAAAAATATCCTTTAACTTTTTTAAAAATAAATTTAATTTGGTTTTTAAAAAAATATTATGAATGAGATGAATATGAGATGGCATTTGATATTTAGCAAAAAAATTTTATTCTATTCAATAAACCAAAAGCACACAAGAGATGAAATTGTCAATTATGCAGCACCACAGAGATGGAAAGAGATACTAACAGAGTTCCAGTTCTCTGAAGAGGTTTACTTAACTTTTCTTCTTTTGAAAAATAAAACATTTGCAAGAACTTTATTAATTCATAAGGAGGATTTTTCTCTAGACGATCTACTGATATTTTAAAAAAAAGTTAATACAACTCAATACTTAAATATTACTTTTTTTATAAAAATAATTTAAAAGTTTTCTGTTCATAGTTACTTTTATTTTACAGGTATAAAGCAATCAAACTATCTATACAAGTAAAATATGATTTCACCACCATTATTAAAACATGCATTTCATTTCAATACTTTTTTCAATCTTGAAACAGAATTTTTAAGAGAAGTGAGCTTATCTTTTTTTGAAGCAAACAAGCTACAAGTTTTCATTATCAAAATTTGAAATTTAATTTGCTTCCAAAAATTTTCAAAATTTACATTTTAAAAGTCAATTTTAAAGCATGTACTTATGAGCTACTCTTTTTTTTTTTTTTTTTTTTTCAATTGTTTTAAATAAATTCAAGGTATAATGGCAATAATATCTTTATAATAATGAACTAGTATAAAGTCACCAGGATGACATTTGAACTGGTAACCCAGTTTCAAAACTTCTACACTGTGCTCCATATAACCCAACGTATCATTTTTAATGATACATTAGATTATATGGAGTTTAGTTAATGCAATTTAGTTTAGTTTTTATTAATGTCACACTAGAAACAACACGAGGGCTACTGGTGACGGACCTTGTAATTTTGAACCTCAGTAAAGTGGCAAAGACGACACCTTAGCAGGCAACCCCCTCTCCTAACTTCCACACCAACAGCAGGACTTTGGGCCCTGACAGATTTAACATGCATCAGCCCCAGCTACACAGTGGATCTTTAGTGGCCAAGAATCGAACCTGCGACTGAATAAAAACAGTCTGCCACGAATCCGAAACCATTACCACTAGGCTACTGTGGTCATCTTAATGAGTTGCAAGATAACATTTTTATTTGATTTTTTTCACCTTTTACAGAACAGTACAACAAACAGAAAATTACCCAAAAATTTAAATAAAAAATGTGTGAGCAAATTTTAATAAAATCACACTTACCTTAATGTCTTGATCTCGCATATTGCAGGAATGAGATCACGAATATTTGGAACATCACATAAAGTAAGTGAAGCTAGGTGTCTTGAGACAAGAATACTATTTATTTCACCAGATCCCAGTTCACACTTGGAAAGATCAAGATAAATTAGATATTGAGCACTTTTTAATAAAGCCATGAAATCTGAATTCTGATCAGCTCTAGCTACGTTATGGATAGCAAGTTTCTTCAACATTGGCAAATAAGTTGGATTTTGAGGTTCAATACTGACCATGTTGTCTTCTGCACTAGCATACAACATATTTAAACACTGTTTCACAAAGCGTTCCTCCTCCATTCTTGAAGGTTTGGAAGTATCCTCTTTCTTAAGGAGAATGTGAGAACTCGAGCCAATATTTAACCACTGCAAATCATTCCAAAGTTTGGCTATTGAATGCAAAGAACATGGTGTTAATTCCTTACATCCAGATATGCTGAGTTCATTAATTTTGTGACAGGATAAAATCTCCAAAACTTTATCAGTTATAGAAGAGTCGCTGAGATCAACCCGCCGAAGTCGAGTTCTTGTGGTGTCTTTGAATAGTTTGATTAAGGAATCGAAATCAATCACTTCTAGCTCCGATTTGCAAACGGCTAACATGCGCTCACAGATTTCTTGGGGTAAAGACAGACCTTCACGCAACTCATATCCATCTTCTCTAGGATTGTACTGGCAAAAGGCACGAGGATATTTAATGCAATACCTGATGGCAATGTTTAACAATGAATCTGGACTATTTTCAACCCAGACAGTTGGAAATTCCAACATCATGACAGGTTAGTTCCTTAAAAACAAATTAGCTGAATTTTTTTCAAAGTTCCTGTCTTTAAGGAAACATAGACATTCTATCTGAAAATAAACAGAGGATGATCATTATTTGAAAGGTATCAATAAAAATATTAATTTACCAAAATTATTTTATTATAAACCAAACATACAATCAGGGTTTATTTTGACTATATTTCAGAATAATTTAAAAAATTATTCATTAGTTCTGTGAAAAACTACGAGTACAGTTGGGACCACACTAACTTCTAGTGTAATCAGGGTCCATGGTTGCTAAACTATAAGTTACAGTATTAATTTAAATTCAGTAATAATACAAATTAGATAGAGAAAAATTCTCTACAATCATGTATACATTATTTTGGTATCATATTTAAACATAATGGGAACCTCTTAGACAAGAAGGATATGTCTCAAAAACAATCTTTTGTTCATCCCTGCTTAGTTGAAGCTTTATATTCTCATTTTGTAGTGAAAGTCAATGCCTGCTTTTAAAAATTAGGATACTTTCAGTCCTCTGTCACCTTCCCCTCTTGCCTCAAAGATTCAGAGCATGCACTTTCATGAACTATTTTTGCTTTCTTTATTCTCACTAAATAAAGAGTTGGATAGTGATCCAGTATTACCACCATTGCCCTATATAATTTAAGCCCCTTTTCTTAAATGTTTTGAATTCTTTTAAAGTTTCTTTTACATGCTTAGATTTTGTTATCTTCTTTTCAGCTTTGCTTTGTTGCAGGCATTTCTTTTAAAAAGAGACAGATTTTGTTCTCTCAATCCTCTCTTTTTGACTCAGATTTCTGCTCATCAATTTTTGGATGCTTTTAATGTAATCTCTTTTGTTGGTTTAATTCTTTAGGTTTTGGTCAGTAAAAATTCCTACTGTACACCCCTGTATCTCTTCTTTGCTCATTTTCAGGTGTGCAAGCACCATTTGACTTATTTCTTTCCATTTTATTTGCAATTACTCCCTTTCACAGTAAAATTTGCTATTGCAAATAGGAATTCCATCGCATGTTTATACCACAACACATAAAATAAAAAGAAAAAAAAGTATTAATATCTTTTTAACAGGAAGTCTAAACATCATCTGACAAAAGATTAATCTGAATCTCAGAGTAGGGAGCCACAATAAAACCACAAATTCAGCAGACTGTGAATTAACAGGGTCCAACTATATAACTTAATATAGCATATAGATTTACATTGTTTTTCATTTAGTTGATATAAATTGACTCTTTCACAAATTATGGCTAGTAAATAATTAATGTACAAAAGATTATAAAAGCAAAAATCATGTTGGATGTATCACAATCTTTGAAAAATATCAAAACTTAAGTAAAATACAGTAATAAATTAATTTACAGTAATTTAAATACACATAGCAGTTTAAATCTTATAAATATATATATATATAGTTTTAATACTAAAAAAATATTACAATAGCTAATAAACGACCTTTACCCAAAATAAATGAAATTTTAAAAGGGATTTTACAAAAAAAAATTTTAAAGATAGAATTAAAATTATGCTATAGATGAAAATGGGGCCTAACATATGAAAGACAACTGTACATTTTTCATGTATTTATTTTCATTCAAATGAAATAAATTTATATATAAACAAGTAATAATATTTTCAAACACATCTTTGATACTTAATTTCTCTTCATTTTAATTCATTTTTTTTTTTTCATCATTCATGAAAATCAATCCTACATTGCTCAAGAGATGCAAAAGCCTTTCTAGCCTAATTTTATTACATTTACAAATAAAAACATTATTATTACTAAGGAAAATTTATTTTTATTTCTAATATAATGTTCACTTTATTTTCAGGCTATTTAATTCATTTTCAAATATTAACCAGGAAACAATAATAGCACACATACATTGTTATATACACACTCTCTACTCTATAGCATTACATACATACATTTTATGAAATTCCTTAAAACTGATTCATACAAAATACATATTCTTTCGTATTCATATTGATGAAATTCAAATTTATTTTTTTAAATGGAACAGCTTTTGTAATGAACACCAAAAATGTGTGCGAATAAAATCTGTACATCAGGCACAATGTAGAATTCAGATTTTTTTTTTCTTTTGAAAGTCTGCCCACACAAAAATAATTACTTAATCAAATGCTAGCCCAGTGTATTTAAAGAAATTCACTAGAAAATTTGCTAAAAAAGGTCTATAAAAATCAATCCACTGGAAAAAAATTAATACATTATATGAAATTTCAAGTGAGTTAAAGGTGATGAAAAATAAAACATGCACTTATTTTTATTGTTAAAACGGAAGAGAGAGAGAAATTAATTGTAAGTAATACTGACTTTATCTCTTTGAATCATTCATTTAAAGATTTTAGGCTATATTAGATACAAGTCTAGCCTCTCCTCTAATGAAATAAAAAAATTAAATCATTAAACTGAATTTCTTTTTAAAAAAAATCTTTTACAAATCATAGTAAACTGTATTAATAATATTACAACAAAATATCTTTCAATATATGAATGAGGGTGGTTCAAAAAATACAGATGGTATCATTAAAATAAATTATTGTTATCATTGGGTGCTGCCATCTGTTAAATGGAGCAGAAACAAACTTGACAATGATTCCTAATTTAGTTTGATTCAACAGCAAATGACCACCAAATCAAAATTTGATTGCTGCCACATCGAGTTGTTGATGTTATTTTGCATCAAATTGTCATTGTCAGGGAGACTTGGATTCATCGTTAAAGAAATCGAGCAAAAATCAAAACACCATATTGCCTTTGGTGAATCTTTTCCAAAAAAGACGAAGATGGTCTCATTGGTCAAAAAAGTTATGACAAAGACTTTTTGAGGAGCGAAAGGAATCATGATCGCTAATACAAGTAACTGAGACTTAGAGATAACAAAGAGAGAACTGAGAAACGAAAAATTTTTGACTATTAATACGAGTAACTGAGACTAGATACTAGTTTAATGAATACCTATATAGCAGTTTAGCAAGTAATGATGCAAACTAAAAACAAACCATTTTCGATGCAATGAGCGCCTTCTCTTGGAATTTATAATTACTCATTGAATGACCCTTGAACCTATATACAATCTATCCCAATAAAAAAAAAATTACTTATTAAAAAAAATAGATGTAAAAAACTATTCTGAGATCATTCATATGAAATAATAGATAGACTAACAAATAATATTTTCTTTCCAAGTTTTTATAATTATTTTCACCCACTGATTCTAACAAAGAATTCAAAATCATTTATCCTTCAATCACAATGAAAGCAGTAATAACTTAACTAGATTTCTGTTAATATATCACTTTTTAATAAAAATTGTATATACTGCTAACATACACAAAAATCCTGACCAATTTTTTTTTGTTATTTCATAACATTTATTATTATTTGATTATTGTTATATTTATGTTTAGAGTCCTTTTTTTAAACTGTCACAATTTATTTTAGCAATTAGGACTCCAAGATATGTAAACTAACCTCTCTAAATGGATACTCTAGAACCAGATGCATGATATCTACTTGTTCATCTCAAATATAAGAGTTAAACTTTAATTTACTTTAATTTAACCATAGAATAATAATTACTAACTACAAGGGGGAAATTAAAAATAAAAAAAAAAGAGAGATTTGTATTCAAATGTTCTCCAATAATTTGTCACAGCTATTGATTTCTTTAAATGCTTTCTTCATACAGTATTACTGCATAACTACTATTTTTAAAAATGTATTACTTATAACATAATTACTTTAAAAAATTCAGTTATTCTAGTCAAAAACATTTGTGCCTAAAATATTAAAAAAAAATTATTTTTATTTTTAATTTTTCCTTATGCATTTCATAAGTTTTAAATCAAACTCTTATTTATGCAACACAAAATTTCATAATGCAGTTGTTGCAATGCTACCACAGATTTTATCATCAACAATTATATTGATCTTATTTTGTTTTCATCTCTGGAGTATCATTCTCAGAATCTGAGGATTCAACTTTGGAATGGGAGAATGAGAAATAATTTAAACTAATAAGAATATTCCATTTGATATGCAAACTTTATCACTGAAATGTAGACAAAGAAAACATTTAGCAAACCAGCAATAAAAACAGGTGGGCAAGGAAAAAAAGATAGGAGACAATATTTGGTTAAGACATTAATATTGCATTTGTGAATAGGAGACTCTTAACATTCAGATACATAAGTTTTTTTTTTTTTTGTTTTTTGTTCAATATTAAAGACAGCTAATTAGATTGTATTTAGAATATATATTTTAAAAGGATTATCCATGCATGCTGTATTATTACACATATAAAAACAGAAGACCCGCAACATATTTCTTGAATCATGAAATGAGAGTTTAATATAACTCAGTTTGCTTTTTATATTATTGAATTTACTCAAAAATTTCTGTATAAATACTGATTTATTCCAATGTTATAAAGAACTAAAAATTTACTACAGATTATTTAATTTATACTTTTCTATAAATATTATTTTATATTAATATTATATAGACCTTGGTTATGAGATATAATTTTTTGTTTAAGTTTTGGAGAGAATACAATAAAAAAAAAACACAAAGTGCTTAGTTACAGAGCACCAGAAAAAAAAAAAAAAAAGATGAATAACCATGTATTTTTAACAAGCTTTCACATAAAATTATAAACTCTGAATAATATTTTTCTTTCCTCAAAAATATGTCTATAAATTCATGAATATGAGTACAAAGTTCTATAAGAATTTCATGGAAATTTGAAATTTTTGATATGATAAAATGTTAAAGCAGTTGCATTCCAATTTAATCCCTACTCTTGGCATGGTCATCAAATTGGCATGTTTTTGAGGAGTAACTTAGCTACTTCCCAGAAAGCTAAATATAAAAAAAATTGTATCCAACAAATTTTTTTATTGCCAAGTGTGGCAGTTAAATGGCATTTAAATCTGTTAAAGCTGCTAATAATAGTGACAGGATATCATTTAATACAAAAACATTTATTAGCATTAAATATTTCAGACACAGAAATTTTTGGATAAAAAAAAGTTACAAAATTATTTCAGGATAGACTATGATTCATCTAAAATGTTTACATATTATAGTTAAATTTTTGACAGACAAAGAAGAAAATCATTTGATATAAAATATAAGCAAATAGGGTACTTGTCTATTATAGCAGCACCTGATCACCAAGATTAATCGGTTAAGAAGATCTAAGAAGATTGGCGATTAATCACCAAGTGACTAAGAAATATTGCTAAGTAGGCTGTATCAAAAGATAGGCTTCATGAGTTCGGTGATGACTTGGTGTAATCATAATTTGACGGGCGCTGCTATTACAGCCTAGTATCGCAAATAGATACTAAAATAAGAACTAAACATAAAATCTATAAAAAAATCTATCGTATTAATCTATGGTAAAGTCTTATGTTAAATAAAAAATAATACAATACTGACAAGAAGAAATATAAATAAAATTCATTTGAAATATTTCTAGAGATAACATAATTAATAAAAGTTTTCAGTACTTTTCACAAATCTCACCAAGCAGACTTTATTGGCAACAACTCATATTCCGATAATTATTTTAATAATTATATAACGTTTTAAACACTTTTTTCATTAGATCCTTAACATTTGACACTTTTGTTTGTTTTGATATATCACCTTGATAATAGGCATCAGTGGCTTTTTTTTTCCTTTCCTGATGTTAGTTATGTTAATATTTTTTATTTCATTTTAATTTTGAAATCATCACAACAAAATAAAGAGATTTGTAAAATTCACATAAAAATACCATGCATTTAGCCATAGACACAGCAAAAAAATATCAAACTGCATCAATTTTAAATAAAAATTGCAGAATATGGTTTTAATGGAAAAGTGTTTAATTTTGAAACATGAAATATAGTTAATCCAATAATTTAAATTTTTTTACTTATTATCAATCATTTTCATATCAAAAATATTTAAAATTGAAACTTCTCATTAGATTCATAAAAGTTCAAATAAATGCAAAAAAAATTAGTGACCAAACAGCAAACATTACATCATTATGATTAACATGAAATATTTAAATGCAATCCATAATGTACACAATCATATTGCATTCAAAAGTCCAACAACGCAATAATAAATTGAAAAAAGCTTATTAAAGCTGTAAGTAAAAATATATTATGCAATGATTTTTCAAATATTTATTGAAAATTAACACAAAAAAAGTGATTTTGAATCAACTGAAATCAAATTTTGCTCATCGATGCAACTCTTTTAAGTTTAGATTCACATTTTTTTAAAAACAAATATATATGTTGTAAGGATTTAAAAAAAAACAATACAACGGTAAAAGTCATTTCTAAATAAAACATGACATTCCGATTGCGCATTATCTTTTATTTAGAAAAGCATAAAACTATTACATAAAAAAATATTTTTAAAACAGAAATTAAAATTTAGAGTTCAGTAATTTTGAAATACCTTGCATAAATTACGTAATTTTAAAACATTTTGACGTATTTAGTACCAGCATAGCGTCAAAGGGAATGGAATCTGCTGGAATTACATCAAATGTTTACATTACATCACAGAACCAAATCCCACCACCAAAACTAAATAATAGCAGTTTTTTTTTTTTATATATATATAAAAATTATTGGGGGATAAAAAGATTACACATCCTTGAATAAAAAATGTCATACAGATCCAGTGATTATCCAGTAAAAGTGAAATTAAACATTTTTCTCTCCAATTGGATTATCTAATTAAAAATTATAATTGCATTTATACCTTTTATTCATAAATTTTTTGCAATTATACATCTCATCCGGGCCCAAACGACGATATATTTTGACTTTATAACTTTTACTCTATTAGTATAGTATGATGGTTTCATAAAAATAAACATACCTACATGTCACCGTCACAACGCATGTGTGTGATTTCGTGCCCCCACACAAGGTGTAATAGAATAACAATATAGGTTAAACATGGAGCTATGTGTCAATAGGGGAAGAAAAGTTTTGGGTTCGTTACAGATTTTATGTTACGCATTATTTTTGTACAATAATATAGAAAAGAAGTTTAAATAATATCAAGTTGTTCAACATGGCCGAATTTATGCTACTTAAACTAGTTTTTCAGAGGGCCAAAAAAGATGACCAATTCAGAGGACCAATAAATAAATCGGGATGTAAGGAACAGAATAATCTTCAAACCTTCAAAGTTTTAATGTAAATTTAAGAATTCGATGAATATTATACAGAGTTTATTTCAATCTTTGCCAGTTTTTTTCAAGTTGTATTCAAAGTAAATGTACAATTAAATATCCGAAAAAATTCCTCAAAACTCCCATTTCCTAAAAAATTGTTCTATGATATTTTTTTCAGTTTCAGTTGACAAATAGTCAATGCTGTTAAAATTTCCAACCATCACAAAAAAAAAATGCTGGTTTCTTGGGTGAGATAGTTCTTAGTTATTGAAAGTTATTTGAAAACAACCTTGATGTAATTGAACTTTGTGAATTTTTTCAAATTTCTTTCTCAATTTCTGAGATATATAATCTTGTTCCTGAGAAAAGTCTTCTGTGATGAATTTGATGTCATTATTTCCCTTAGCTGTTTTTAAATTCCCAAATTCAGGAATAATTCTTTATTTGCTAATTATTTATAGCCGAGATGCTCAGACAAAAAAAAAAAAAAAAAAAGATAAATAAAGGCATGGAAAAGATAAATTTAGGCATGTATATATTATATAAACACACAGATATGCATATGTGTGTGCACATATATATATATGTATCCTTTGTTGCTATTGAGACGAATTTGATTCACTGTAACCCCATGCTCAAAGTTTCACCAGAAATCTACGTTTTACCATTTCGAAATATTCTCACTGCCAAGAGTAAAGAACTCAGCTGACAACTCTTGCTGTACTTTCCTAATTATTCACTGCCTTTTGTCATTTCTCACTTTCTGTTTTTCTAATCTGTGTATTCAATAGTCTTAATTGGCTTTTATATACTCCGGAACACTGGAAATCTTGCCCCAAGAAAGGAGCTTCAGATTGAAATGAATTTTAATACACATAACGATACAGATGAGAGATTCTCTTATTTCCTAAATCAAGATAATTAAACAAATACAGTGTTTACAACTAGACAAAAACAGAGCAACATCAATAGCGCTTCGGACCACTTCTTGCTACAATACATGCCGCAACACAGTCCTGCATTAAGCAGCTTAGACGTCAAATGTTGTTTTGAGGCAGATAGTACCACCACAAATATTAAGCAGCCTCTTCCATATCACGTACATAATGACACAGTGGTACCTGACGTTTCAACAGATCCCAAAAACTGATCTATAGGGGACCGATACGGGGAGCAGGTCTGTCATGGAAGAATCTGATCATGATGTAGAGTTATAAGAGCCGTTTGCTGAAAAATTGCCCTTAGAAAGCCATTTAGGATAAGTTCCACGTAAAGGTCGAAGAATATCATCAACTTAACGCTAGAACGTTGAGGTTCCACGTACCACAATTAGAGTGGACTGGCTATGGTATATTAGGACCTTCCAGACCATTACGACTGCTGTGCAGTCAGTGTGCAGTGCAACAGCGTGGGTGGACTTGTACAGTTCACCAGGATGCTTCAACACTCGTACATGATTATAATCTATCCCCTAAGCGAACCAGAAATTCCTGAGTAAATACTATACTTTTTTTATCTGTGGCATTCCACTTCATTCTAACTTTAGCATCACTGTAGACGGAGAAGTCGGTGTTTCGGTATTAAAGGTAGTTCACGAAAAAAGCGCTTGGATTACAGATTCGTTTCCGCAAGGCGTCTGGAAATGGAATTGGCATCTCTACACCTAATTGTATCGTTGAACGAGTCATTGTACGTCTACGAGTACTTTCCACACGTAGATCCTACTTGCCCCACATAGATCCTACTTGCCATACGCCCATCCTCTCGCCTTGTCGTCTTCCTGGTTGCGCCAAACCCGGTTCTCCAAACGTGGGTACCATCCGTGTCCACTAATTCTAATATTTTTTGGCGGCACCCTCCGAACGATCAACCTGGCAAGCCAAATAGTACGTTGACCACCATACGGTTTTTCTGTCGATGATCAGGTCCCTCAGAAATCCACTACACTGTACGAAATGTTTTCTCACACGTCTACCGAGCATTCTTCGCTTACTTAAGTCTTTCTGGGGTTGAAATTGATTGTTGCGTTTCTGAATCTTTTCCTGTGCTCTGGTTTATATAAGACCCACAACCTGATTACAGGGTCACTACAGGGTGTGTGGTCATGTACATTGGCACCAAATTTGAATCATTTTCATATCAGACATTCAACTACTTCGCAAAGTTTCACAGTTATAGCTCGCTTCCTTCTTGTTGTGCTATTTTCAGTTTTTCTGAGTGTATGTTCATTTATAAACGCACTAATTCTTTTTTTCAGTTATTCAGTTCCCTATTCTTTAAATAGAATACTTTTTCTCTCTGAAACAATCGATTAAAAATAGAAAGCAATTTCTTATTCCAGATTATGCAATTAAATCAAAGAAAAGCAATATAGTTCTAATTTAGTATTTTATAACTTAAATGTTAATTTTTAAGAAATATAATGATTTTAAGTTATATAAGCAGTTTATTTTATTAATTCAATTATTACAGTTTGGAATATATATGTACACAAGTGTATTGAGATCTGTATTTTTCAAAAAACAAACTAAGTCAATTTGGTTACCGAATTCCACTCTTCCATATAAAATCAAAACTAAATTTTTTTTCTCTGTAGTTTTTTTTTTTTTTTTAATTTTGAATCCAATTTATGTAGTACCTTTTACTACTACTCGTATGAACACATTCCAAAAAGTATGAATAAGAATTTGCTTGGTAATGAATAAATACTATGCTTTAAAATTTATATGCATAGGTTATTTTTTTTATTATCGACACATATTATGAGAAATATTAAGAATAATTATTGTGGTGCGATGAGTTAGACAAATAATCCCCCAATGGGATTCAAATAAAGCTATTATCTGAAAGTTACTGATGATGAGATATTTCACAAAATGTTTATAAAATAACACAGTTGCTTTACAGCGTTTATAATGTCCGTGTTTGTTGATATGACCACAACTAGCCCATTTGGGATATCAACTGAAAATCTGCGCGTGGTCAATGGATACGGATTCCTTCGCAAGAGTTTGTATTAATGTCCGTCCTTCTCTTCTACCTAGCGATACGCGTTTCTGGTGACTAAGGATCGAAGTTTAGTTTTTATTAACGTCGCAATAAAAGTAACACGAGGGCTATGGGCGACGGACCTCGTAATTTTGAGCCTCAGTCAAGGCACGAACACGACACCCCCTCTCATTACTTCCACACCACGCCAACGGGAGGACTTTGGACCCCAACAGATTTAACGTGCATCACCCCCTGCTACACGGCGGGCCATTAGCGGCAAATGATCGAACCCGCGACTGAACGAAAACCGCCAGCCACAAATTCCATACCATGACCACTAGGCTACCGCGGCCACAGTAAGGATTGAAGACAATACCATCTCTTATTGTTCTGATTCTACAAATCTCAAATTATTTGAAGATGTTTTGCTACAGTAAACTCATTTATATTGATATCATAGTTAATTGATATTACTCTAGCAATTTTAATTGTATCGTATTTAAGAATGATTTTTGAAGAATTCTGCATGGAATTTTTTATTTTTATTCTTATTATTATGTATTCGAAAAATGAAAAATACTTAAATATATATATATAATATGAATTTATGTACTTAGTATGCATTTATATATTAACTTGTGTTCCCTTTACTTAAAGTATTGAAAATAAATATATAAGTTAATGCACAAATTATTTACTGCCTGAAAATGCTGCAAATTTAGGGAAGAAATACCAAACATTTTTATCATTATATATAGATTCAATAGATTTTGATAGAATAATGGTAATTTTATCAGAGTTTAAAAGGAAAGTTTTGCTATGTATAAAATAATGTATTTTTATTAGAAATAATAATTATCTGTGTTGATTATTAAACTAAGTTTTACGTGCACCCACACTTTTTTTTGGGGGGGGGAAATGCATTTAAATTCGTAGGTTGATTTAAACCAGTGGTTCCCAAGCTTTTTTTGACCCTTTTTATATTCAAAATTTTCCCACGGACCCCCAAGTGAAACAGCTGTGCATAAATGCAAGTAAAAATTACTAATTTAAAAAAAAAAAAAAAAACATTTTGAAGAAGTATTTATTGAAATTATGTTTTTTGTTTAAAATAAAACTTTAAAACAATTAATGACTTGGATGAACTTGCTGAGTATCTAAGTCCGGCTCGATGTTTGTGAGTAGCAACCGCAAATCCCCACCAGAACTAATTTTAAGTCGGTTTCTTTCTTTCTTGGTGATGAGGTTTATAACGGTACTGAATTCACGTTCTACCAAATAGGAAGACGGGAAAGCAGTCAACAACTTCTGTATAATAACCCTTAATGCAGGATATAAAATTTTTATCTTTTTTTTATAACCAGAATTTGTGATATCCTTGTTCAAACATTAGTTGAAGCTCCTCATTTGTGAATATTTCAATAAGGTGATCCTGTATGAGTATGGATTCATCTGTATTTGAGATCTGAGTTTGTCCATGCGCAAAAGCGTTCAACATCCACTTGGGAACATCAAGTGAAGAATTTCAAAATTTTGGTTCAGGTCTGCATGAAGATCCGTTAGGTGTTGACATTAAGCAAGCAAATCTTCATCTCTATTTTGCAATTTCTAAATTATTGGAAACTGAGAACATTCTCCTCTTCCCAAGTTTTCTTTGTACAGAAAAAGTTTTGCAACAAACGCAGATATTGCGCTTTTAGTTTTGATTAAATTTAATTGGTCTCCTTGTAGTTTTAAATTAGTTTCGTAAAATTTGGCAAATAAATCAGTCATATAGGCTATGCCATTTTTTGAGTTAATTAAATTGTGTCGAAAATCTTTGTCTTTGCTTTCTGGGAATTCCAACACTAAATCAAAGAGTGCCTAAAATTGATTTAAACATGCACTTTTAGATAACCAATGTACTTCTGTGTGAAAAAGTAAACGATTATAGTCTTCATCATTTTTCAAATAAAATTGAGCAAATGCTCTCTCAATGAAGGTATTTCTTTTGATTTTATTAACTGCTCTAATGACATAATGTAGTTATCAATGCAAACGTTCACTAATATTTTTGTGACTAGATGATGTCGATGAATGACGCAATGTACTGAAAAAAATTCAGATGTTTTTAAGTATTCACATAATGTTTATAGATGTTTTAAGTACTCACAAAAATTAAACCCTTAACTAACGTTAAAGGATTACTTTTTCAATATATATAAGGATTACTTTCAACTTTTTCAGTTATATTGAAAAATATGATGTATAATTTTTTCAAAAGACATAAATTTTATTCAAATACACTTACATAACAAAAGTACACTCTCTGCGTAACAATACAAAAAATGCAGCTACACTAAAACTAACTTTAAGGGATTACTGTATTGATAGTACTATAACCAATTCCTTAACATTAGTAATTATATTGAAAAATGTTATTTATAATTTTTTTCAAAAGAGATCAATTTTATTCAAATATACTTCCGTAACAAAAGTACACTATCTGCGTGACGATACAAAAAAAAAAAAAAAAAAAAAAAAAAAACTATACCAACACTTCCAACTAACAATACAAAACTTCTTTTTATCTAAGACTGGGAAAATTTGTTCATACACTTCATAACATAGAACTAAATTGTTGATTAAACGTACGATGTACGACTCTTATATAGTTTATGTTTATATTGTATACAAGTTAGAGCATGTAGAGGCGTTATTGCGTTCCTCTATAAATCTGTTTTCAGCCGTCTGTCTCACACCGTGCCATGCTTGTTATTAACTTAAGTAGCTGGCATTATCCAGAACTATTAAATCACAGGCGTATGTCAGCGGATTTTTTTCAATTTTTTTTTTAAGGGTTTATCTCAGTTTTTTTTGTTATTTCGTTATTATCTTGTTGTTAGCGTGTTGATGGAAATTTAAAGCTTAAATTTATTGAAGTGAATTGAACAATAACTAAGTTTTAGTAATAACATTAAAACAAGTTATACACACCATTGTTACTACAAGTGACAAATCAGAGGAAATAAGTTTTGTCAATGTTCACTCACAAAGGGTTTTAATTACATAACGCTCAGTACTTAAGTAACATACTGTATTTTAAGCAAGCACCTATATTTATATTTTACTAAAGACGCAAAAATTGCTACTATTATTTTTATTATTATTTATTTAAATTACCATAATTAAAGTAAATCACAATTTTATTATTTTACACTTAACCTTGTGCGGACCCCCTGATGTTGTTCAGGGACCGCCAAATCAATTTTAATTTTCCACGAACCTCCTGAATGATATCCGAGATCCCTAAGGGTCCATAAGGACCACTGGTTTAAACTAACCACACCCGAGAAAAACATAAGGGCTATTTGGTGACGGTAAAGTGTTGAGGACAACTGTTGAAAAGATAGATGGCTGTGTCTCGATAGACTCGAGTTCATGTTTATGTATTAGTTACAATTATAAGGTTCGAAATGAACGTTCTATGTGTTAATATGCGTATGATAATGGATGCATTCGTTAAAATAAAAATAATGACTTTTCAGAAAGTTCATGTAGTTGTGAGAACAACACTTGATCCGGTACTTTATTCTTCTAACTTTTGAGCCACACTAAGTAAGGAATTTCAGTTCTCATTCAATTAAATGTTCTCGTTATTCAATACGATAGTATTTGGGGGAAATAAGGCTCGAACATATTATTCGACTCGAATGTCGTCGATCATGGTCACGGGAATACCTATATTTGAATAAATCTCTTATATAAGTGGGATAATTATTTAAGTTAATGTATATATTTAAAATGGATTCCCGTTGTTTCATATTTTTATTTCTTTGTGATATTAGTTTTAAGGAAGTGTCTTAAATATCCTGGATTAGCACATCACAATTTGAAGAACTAGATACCTTTACAGACTTCATATCGTTAAAAACACAAGATTTAAAATGTACGCAGTGCCCCAAAATATTTTCAGGTTGTTTTATTGATATGATATACGTTCAATATTCCATTAGTTTCAGTTCTGAAACAAATGTTTTTTAATTATATCATTTTGTTTTTCACTGAAAGGTTTAATTTATTTCTTTTCTCCATTTTTTGAATAGGTAAAAGATCTTCGGCCTTTCATTGTCAAACACTGACGTCCTGAGACCGCTAAACACCAGTGGTACGAAATAAAGAGAGTTGTTGAACGTAAAATGGAATTGGCTGTTATAACATGTCGTCGTTTCGCATTTTTATGAGCAGCTTGGAATAATCAGTCACTTTGAATGGGTTTATTCATTTTTGACACAACACATAAATTTTTCGAACACACCACACATCACGTACGCAAAGCCTTTTATAAGATTGGGGGGGGGACACATAAAAATTATCATGTCATCTTCTCCAATGTTTACATAATCCATTTGGGTTACATCCTCCTCCGGTGGTTAGACCATTCTCTGGCTCAGTACATCAGCAACCTGTTCTTTTATGAAATAACACCATCTCTTAGTTAACCGAATAACACATGGATCAATAAGTTCCGAGACTAACCCAGAGATTGCGCTCGTAGTAAACCAGTAACCAGGTCTTTCTAGAGTACTAACCTTTGCTTGAAACGTGTCAAAATTTTAAGTCGATCGGAACAAGTTGTCAGGAGTTATCGAGGTTAGAAAGTCTGTTGTAGTTTGTCTAAAATGAAAAACCGAGTTTCAGGTTCTGATAAAACATTGTTTTTAAGTAAAAACACCGTGCTAACACATAGATTGAAAATGTACTGGACTCTTTGTCCACCTCTACCAGCACGATTCTGGTGGTTTGCCGGTTGATCAATACGTGGTCACTGACACAAACTGACGCGGACCTCTAGGTGGTAGATCTGTGCCTACACCGGAAAATGAGAGGAAGTGACAAAAGTATAAAGATCGTAAAGAAGCTCCGTGATGGTTGAGATGGACACGAAATCAGTATAAGTGTACTATCCTTCAAATTGAGTATGAAAGAGGTTTTCAAGTGGAATGATTGCTTCTGGATTTGGAACACCAAAGCACAAAGAGCTGAGTGATTGGAAGCATGTTATCGCATTACTGCATCAACAAAGATTTGCGTCGTGACTGCTGGACGAAACATGACTACACACACACTGCCAAGTCAAGCGGCAGTGGGCACAGCTGGCGAAACCGTCAGAAGCAGATCCAAACCTGCAACCTGGAAAGCAGCGGCGTAAGTTTTGGGATAGCATGGCAGGATTTTCATTGAGAATCTACCTGAAAAAGGTAATCGATCAGCGAATTGCATTGATTGCTGTGCTGCGCTTAAGGAGGAAATCGCAAAAAAACCGACCTGCACTGGAGAGAAAAAATTTTCACCAAGTACAAGACCTGCCACAGTAGGTCCGGTGAAAACAATGGAATTAGATCGTTGATCTGCTTCCCACCCCAGCAACTCACCAGATTTGATTGCCTGCCAGTGACTACTGGCTCTTTTCCTGATCAAAAAAAAATGCCCTAGGGAAAAGATTTCTCCAAAAATGAGGAGGTCATCGGCTGAAACGAAGCTATTTGGAAGCGAGATAATTTTTGTAAAACAGGTGGTATAGAAACATCGCGTTGAATGATTGACAACGGGGCAAGATGATTATGTTGATGAATAAAAAAATTCTGCAAAAAAATTGTTCAATGTTAGCCTGCGGACATTATACAGTGAAAAGAATTTCGCATCCAAACTTTCGATTAATCCTCTCTTCACAGGAAAACTTTTCATGATGAAGAGAAATTTTCATCATTTCAACACTCGACTCAAATGTACTTGTGTTAAGTAAAGGAAACTAGAATCCAGAAGAGATCCAGAACATTTACTGATTTTCAACAAAAATAAAATGGGAAGTACCTTCTGTCAAATTAGAGCGAATTTGCATGAAATGTACAAACGCATCCCCATTACCTAATTTGGAAAAATTACATACATTACAATACAAAGAAAATATCAAACAAACAATCCTGAAACTCCATAAATATAAAAAAAAAAAAAAATATGAAGAAAAGTAGCACATTACACGCAAATATCATAAGAAAGATCATGCTGTAGATGTTTCCTTTCACAGTTTCCCTGCGTCAAAAGTTCTCACCAGACAACACACTCTCGACAACACTCAACACCAGTACCGCAGTGCAACGCCTAAGAATAGGGAAAAACGACATTTAGCAGACTATATCTTATAAGCAGTAACTGCATACCTTTGATCCTTCTCAGGGGCTGCAAAGCCAAGGAATCTGCCGTCGGACTCACAATCCCTGACGGTTTCTGCGGTCCAAGTCTGGAGAACCCACTGCGCAAGCCGAGGCATGAACGAAATCTGTCGAGACCAAAGCTCTCACGCATGGTGTGGAATTTAGGAGGGAGGTGATACACTAGGTAGCTCACGTTACTGTCACCTTGACCTGAGGTTCAAAATCTACGTCCTGCCAACAGCCCTATGATCTAGAGGAAACGTTAATCCAATCAATCAGTAGGGCCCTCCCTAAAGGGTTTCTGCTACTGCATTTATTTAAGGTGATCAGGGTCCTTTAAAGTAGAATGGTTACTGACAATAATTAGCCTGGAATAAGCAAAACAGTAAACAAAGATGGAGTAAAGCGCAAACAAAAACATCGCTTGAAGACATTGCTCTTAAAATTTTAGATTTTTTGCATTAAGGCTCTCCGCACTCCCCTTTGATTTCGTTAGTTAATAGTAATCCTATGAATTTCGACTTCACTCTCTCAACTTTTAATTTTAATGCACATAAGCTGAACTGAGAGAAAACAGACGTAATCTCTGAACCGAATTAATTTTTCTCGATCTTTAAAAATATTCACCCATTTGATCATTTACCTCTTTTTATCATAAAGATTTTCAAGAATAGGAGAAAACAACTTCAGATCCATCATTATCTGAATGTTTAAGGCTTTCTGAACCTCACATATAATTCTGTGTCCAGGGGTCAAACTTGTAAAGCTTTCTTTTCTCACGATCTTACCAAGCCTAACTTAAGAGTAAAATCTTCATGTACAGATTGTTTTGATTGAGAGACAATACGATATTTTAACCATAATCTATGCACAAGATTAACCATTTGAAAATCCTTAAGAATCTCAATTGCCATGCTCCCAAACTCAGGTGAAACAATAAAAAATGTTACAAATGATAAACCAATCCAGGCCTCCCCGCATGTGTGACTTTGTTTAAAATACGCCCGCTCACCATTTCAACGCATTTAATAGATGTATTTTCTTCTTATGAAGTCAATATCCGTTCACTATTACAATGATTCAGATCTAAACCAAAAATTGTAATTACTTATTTTATTAGAAGATAACAAAAAAGATCAAAATAATAAAATAAAGTAAACCGACCTTATTGAATAAATGGGTAACATTGATCACGTTCTTCCACCTTATAAATTGTGTATTAAGAATTAGTTATGTGAAAGTGAGAAAGAGTAAACATTTGTATAATAAAAACCGTTCTTTTATCAGGGGAGGTTTTTGTGCTCTTCAGTACTATAAGCATTGCATAGAAAGATCAGGTGAGACTTGGAACCAGTCAAAATTCCATAGATGTTAACATTAGTAAGGGCTGACGAAACGCAAAATGGCGTCGGTAGATGGGACCCAAAATTTTGTTGATTCCATGATACATCGTCCTTTCTCTCGAAATTTCACTGTTCTTTCAAGACTCCGTTCCCTTTTAATAATCACCAGGCCAATCTAGGGACAGAATATCGGGAGGAGAAATAATCCCTGTCGAGGGGGAGATAATAATAATCATTGTCGGTTTGCCATTAGCATTTTCGATCTATGTTTCATTCTCCCATCCTTTTTAAATCTCGTCCCATAGTTGTATCTTTTCTTTATATCGAGAAGTAGAAACCGATTTGAAAATTTTCTCCACCAAATCATCATACTTAAAGGTTATTTACCTAAGTGTATCTTGAAGAAGCTATTTGTAGTAACATACACGAGAGATCCAGCAGAAAACTCATGAAAATACACTGTTTTCTTGACGTTCATCACTATATAAATGCACATGCATTTAGAATTTTTCTGTATGAACTGAATAAAATACTGATATGGTTAATCCATCCATAAAAATAAAGTCTGGGGTATACTGTCAAAAAGAAGCAATTTGAATTATCGTTTGGTAAAATATAAATATTCTACTTTAATTATTCTATTATAATTTTATATCAAAAATAAATTACAAAACAATAACATTTAAGAAAATAATTAAGATAATTGAGAATAAAATCAGGAATGGAAGCAACAAGATGCGATCCCCTTCATCTACAAACACTGACCTAGAGGCTTTTCTATTTCTCCCCCCACACACTGGAAGAATTGCTTAGTTGAATCTGTTTTTCTTCGCATTTTAGAAATTCTCAAGGTAGAAAAATTCATGTTAAAATTTAAAACTTCATAGAATAATAAGAGACCAAGAATCTAATTCTGAGATATAAATCTGGAGGGCTGTATATGTCCCTTGCACTCTCCTCTCTGTATACCACTGACGCTACCTAACACTCATTTATAAGTTGCATGATGTAGTAGAATATGAGCCTCTAAATGACAACGCCATTTTGAATGTCCATCGCCTATTCAGAATCTGATGCACTTTGAAAATTTTAGTCTTAAATATAAAATTCCCATGCAGTCCTTTCAAATTTATAGCCCAGCCAGTAATGGTAAGACCTGTGGCTGGCAGGTTCGTTGAGTCGTCTGAACCTACGACCACTAAGATCAATGTAGGAGGGACCCAAATGTGCAAATCTGTCCCCAAAATCCTCTGCTGGCGTGGTTAGTGAGGCAAATGCAGCATAGTGTCGTCCTCGCACTCTGACTGAGATTCAAAATTACAGTCCATCGCCAACAGCCCTGTGATGCTTATAGTGCATATGAATGAAACCAATCAACCTTTCAAACTTCTATTGAATCCCTTGCCTGATATTTTACATTCCGATACTTTAGTTATTCAGTTATTTTGTATCAGTTTATAGAAGATCCTATGATTGATCGAATGTTAATCTTTGATGACATTGACCAGCATAGTGGCTGTAAGAGCGACAAAAATAATGCTCTCTAGAATTATTTTTCTCCAGATTTTAAAATATTTTATTCTTATTTTAATTATCTGTTTTCCTCTTAAGAATATTTTCAAATATTTTAAGAGGAAAAACCACAGAAGTGATATTATTTTTGCTCTGATGACTATTGCATCAAATAGATCAAATAGAGATGGTAAATCTAAATTGAAATCAGGATTAATATTGGTTGATAGAACTATAACAGATTTGACGCTCATGAGTATCCACTATGCTCATGTTGCTAAATATTTTATAACATATATCTATTCAATGGAATTTTAATAAAAGTAAAGAATCATATCCTCCGAGATCTTGCCATATCTCGCTATAATATAATTATAACGTCGAATGAATACAGTAATTTATAATAAGATTGGTTATTATTATGAAATTGATTTTTCTATTTTTCTAACAGAAAATAGCCTTTTGTAAGGCACGTCTTTCAAATAGAGTGAATGTTGGTTTAATGGCGCAAGAGCCAAAAGGCTATGCCACGCCCATATTTGTTGAAACTAATTTAAAGAATATTTTTAAAACATGAAACAAACACACAAAAAGGTGAAAGTTAAGACTTAAATATGTAAGCCTTTTCAAATAACCATAACATACTTAATTTGTTTCAAAGAATTGATCGTTCAGTAATGGAAGAGGCATCAAAGAACTATATAACTATATGTTCTCCAACACAAAACACAAAACCATATCTATCTGTTATTTTCTTAAAACAGTAGGAATTGACATCTGATTTCTTCAAAATACTACACTTATTTTAGAGTCAGTATACCAGAGAATTTTTTCAAAACCATTTTAGAGCTCAAGTAACCACAATGATTCAGCTGCATTTTCCTTTAAAACATTGAACCACAGATCACAGACAGTACGGTTTAAGTGGCAAAAAATCTGGGTGAGTTACCTGTATTTAAAACTGTAATCCTACAAAATAAAAGGAAGAAAGGTAAATATTGAGAAGAAAAAGGAAGATCGGAAGAGAAGAATCTCTAGGTAATACTGGTAGGTCATCCTGTTTATCAATGTAGTAAATACCAAAGGAAAAAAGATCACTAGAGTACCTCAAGATCACGATTTCAGCGTATCTTTCTTAAGCGCTAAGTCCTGTGAAGGAGGAAAACACGTCGATATCAAAATAATTGTTTCGATTGTTCTATAGTAATTTAAATTGAGATTATTCAGGAGTACAAACCACATGGCAAATGACTACCTGAAATGTATTTGTAGAGACTCGACCATTAACTTCGATAATGTTAATTTCCCATACTTGATATAGCAACACGGAACCAGCTACACTA
>BMAW01011172.1:120549-140406 GCA_019974015.1 Nephila pilipes | reverse complement strand
CATCGAATTATTGCTCTTTCAGTTGCACTTGATAGCATTCAAATAGGAAAGATTTGAGAACGAAACTCAAAATTCCATAGGATTAACAGTAAGCTGACGAAATCAAAATGGCCGGTAGATGGGAGCCTCAAAATTTTATTGTTGTTCTATGGAATATCATCGTCTTTCTCGTCGAAATTTTTCACTGTTGCTTTACAAGACTCGTTATTTTTAATACCTTAAATAGCCATAATTAGGAACAAAGTAGTCGTAGGAGGAGAAATAATCCCTGGTCGAGGGGGGGGAGATAATAATCTATAATCATTGTCGGTTAAGCAAGCTCGAATAGTATTTTCGATTCATGTTTCATTCCTCCCCATCCTTTTTTTTTTTTTTTTAAACAACCTCGTCCATAGTTGTACTTTTCGGTCTTTATACGTGAGAATTGTAGAAACCGATTTGAAAAATTTTTCTCCCACCAAATCTTCATTTCTACTTAAAGGTTATTTACTAAGGCGTAGTCTTTGAAAGAAGCTATTTTGTAGTAACCATACACGAGACGATCCAAGCAGAAAACTCAATGAAAAATACACTGTTTTCTTGACGTTCAACACCAATATAAAATGCACAATTGCATTTAGAATTTTTCTTCTTTTTCATGTAGCGAATGAATAAACATTGCATAATGCTATCCAATGGCGTACTCAGAAATAAATTGGGGGGGGGGGGGGGATTGTGGGGATAACGAAAGAAGCAATTTAGAATTATCGCTTGGTAAAATATAAATAATACGCTCCTACTTAAAATTATTCAAGTATTGATATGATTTTTATATATCAAGAAATAAAAATTACAAAAATGAATAACATTTAAGAAAAATAATTAAGATACCTTGAGAATAAAATTTGCATTTTTTGGAAGGTAAATTTTCTACAAGGATGCATCCCCCCTCTTCATCTACAAACACTGACCTAGAGGCGCTTTTCTATTTCCTCCCCCCTCCACACACACACTCCGGAAGAATTTGCTTAGTTGAAATCGTTTTTTTTTTTCTCTTCGTGATGAATAAAATTTCGGCATGAGGAGAAAAAAATTCTTATGCTTAAAATTTAAAACTTCTAAATAGAATAATAAGAGAATTATCCTAAGATATTTCAATTCGAGATATAAATCTTGGAGGGTTGCATATGTCCCTTTGCACTCTCCCTCTTCGGTATACCACTGACGCTATCTCTAACACTCATTTATATCGTTGCATATGGATGTAGATAGAAATATGGAGCTCTAATGGACAACTGCCATTTTTGAATGTTACTCGCTCTATTCAGCAATCTTGATGCACTTCGAAAATTTTTGGAGTTCCTAAATATAAAATTCCCCTACATGCAGTCCTTTCAAATTTAAGGCCGTGGTAGCCCAGTAGTCATGGTAACGGACCTGTGGCCGGCGGTTTTCGTTGAGTCGTAAGTTCGAACCTTGAGACCATTCAAGATCAGCCGTGTAGGAGGGACTAATGTACGTTAAATCTGTCGTGGCTCAAAGTCCTCTCGTTGGCGTGGTGTTGAAATTAGGAAAGGGGGGGGGGTCAGCGTAGGTGTCGTCCTCGTCACTTGACTGAGATTCAAAATTACTACGTCTATCGCCAACAGCCCTCGTGATGCTTATAGTGCGATGTTAATGAAACCAATCAACCTTTCAAACTTTGTTGATATCCTTGCCTGATATTTTACATGGTCCTCGATACTTTAGCTTAAGGTTCCCGTCTACTCGCCATTTTGATTTCATCAGCTTAATGTTAATCCTATGGAATTTCGACTTGAATTCTCACACCTTTATTATTTGTTCTATTTGAATGCTATAAAGTGCATCTGAAAGAGCAAAAAATAATCAATGCTTCTGTGGAATTACTTTTTTCCTAAGATTTTTAAAAATATTTTTATTCTTATTTTAATTATTCGTTTTCCGGTCTTTAAAGAATATTTTCAAATATTTTTAAAAATCGGAGGAAAAAAGTAATTCCACAGAAGCATTCATTATTTTTTGCTCTTTCGGATGCACTTTATTGCATTCAAATAGATCAAATAGTAAAGATGTGAGAATTCAAATTGAAATTCCATAGGATTAACATTAAGCTGATGAAATCAAAATGGCGGGTAGACGGGAGCCTTAAGACGCTGTCCACTTAGTTTTACAGCTATTAAATAACATATTTTATAACATATATCTATTCAATGGAATTTTTAATAAAAGTAAAGAATCATATCCTCCGAGACTTTGCTTACATATCTCCATATAATATAAATTTTATAACTGTTTTAATGAATAAACACAGTAATTTATAATAAGGTAATTTAAAATATTGGTTATGAAATTGATTTTCTATTTTTTTTTCTAACAGAAAATAGCTTTTATAGTGTCACGTCTTTTCAAATAGTGTGAGTGAATGTTAAGTTTAATGGCGCAAGAGCCACAGCAGGCTATGCTACGCCTAATATTTGTTGAAATCAATTTAAAGAATATTTTTTTAAAAACATGAAACAAACACAAGGTCATAAAAAAAAGGTGAAAAGTTAAGACTTCAAATATGGTGTAAGCCTTTTCAAATAACCATAACATTTACTATTTGCTCTTAAAAGAATGTTTATCGTTCAGTAATGGAAGAGTACATCAAAGAACTATATATGTTCCTCCCCAACACACACAAACACAAAAAACCATATCTATCTGTTATTGTCTTTAAAACAGTCGTGGAATTCGTACATTCGATTTCTTCAAAATTTACTACACTTATTTTAGGTAGTCAGTATACTGTGAGAATTTTTATTTCCAAAACTATTTTTAGAGTTGGCTAACTAGACTAATGATTCCGTAGCTTTTATTTTCCTTTTAAAACATTGAACTAACAGATCGTTAGTGACAGTTAAGGTTTATGGGCAAGTGGCAAATCTAAGAGTTAAGCCTGGTATTTAAACTGTAATCCTAACAAAATAAAAAGGAAGAAAGGTAAAATTGGTTGAGAAGAAAAAGGAAGATCGGAAATAGAGAAGGATCTCTAGGGTAATACGGTGGTGGTCATCCGTGTTTATCAATGTAGTAAATACCAAAGGACAAAAAAAGATCACTAGAGTACCTCAAGATCACGATTTCCGTATTTTCTTAACGAAGGTAAGTCCTTGAGAAGGAGAAAACACGTCGATATCAAATAATTTGTTTCGGATTGTCTATAGTAATTTAAATTGAATTATTCAGGAATTGTTACAAAATCACATGGCAATGATTACTGTATGTATTTGTAGAGACCGAATTTAACTTCGATAATGTACATTTTCCTAACACTTGATATATTGCTCATATGCGTAATATTGATCATGTACTCACAATATATCACTTTGGCACATATAATAAACTGATACACACAGTGGCTGATATACATACCCTATAAACTCTTCTAGAGGCTTATTTTTATTCTAGAATCTTCTTTCACTTAAATACTTTGAGAAGTGTCGCTAATTTTGGCAAGTGTATGTATCGTCAAAAAATACCACCTCTGTCATTCAATATTACTTCCTTGTGTAATCTCACCTTGGGATAATGGCCTTTGTTGCCTCACATCCCTCATGAATCAATTAATCTCATCTTTTCCGTAAAGCTATCTTTTTCGTTGTAAAATCGCTCTTCACAGAGATGATAACAAAGTCCAAACTTTTCGCATAACAATATTTGCTACAAATTTTATTTTCCTTTCACTGGCAAAATAAAAATTTAGTTTAGTTTTTATTAACGTCGCACTAGAAGCAACACGAAGGCTATTGGCGACGGACCTCGTAATTTGAACCACGGTCAAGTGACGAGGACGACACCTGAGCTGGCAACCCCTCTCCTAACATCCACACTACACCAGGGGGAGGACTTTGGGCCCCGAAAAGATTTAACGTGCATCAGCCCCGGCTACACGGCAAGTCTTTGGCGGCCAAGGATCGAACCCGCGACTGAGAGTCCACGACCTTGACCACTAGGCTATCGCAGCCTTGCGCCAAAAAAGAGTTATGCTAAATATGGTCTAGACGTGAAAAAAAATGGAAGAAAAGACAAATTGGTTGACAAGAATGAGGGTCGAAAATAGAGAAGGATCGCTAGGGTATCTCGGGAGAGCGTAACCCGTGTTAACCAAAGACAGTTAACTCCATGAGAAAGAAAAAAGATCACTGGAGTGCCTCGGGGTCATGATGCCCATATTTACCTGAACAAGATAAGTCCCTGAGGTCCCCTGATATAATCCCCAGGCGCAGGGTATCCATTTTAGTCGCCTCTTACGACATGCATGAGCTACAGTGAGACTATTCTGTCACATATGCGCAGTAACGAGGTCTTGAGAGAGTTTTCAAGACATGATCACTCTACGACGTTTTCAATGATGAACAAAAATACAGAACAGTAACTCTTCGCTTATTCCAGAAACAAATTCATTTAGATGATTTGACACGAAAGTCAATAGCGTGAAAAGAACCGTAAATAAGAAAAGTCCAACCGATTTATTAACTAATAATAACTACATTAATGGAGTTAGAATAGTTTTCCCAATCATATTAAGAAATTTGACTTATTCATCCTTTTCTTTTGAATGCGTCAATTTCAAAATTATAAAAATAGAGGGGCGGAGGGGGGGTAATAGTGCAAGAAAAGGAAAAAAAAACCCATTTAGTTTTTCAAAACTATACATTTGAGAAAATGTAACATTTAAATATTTTATATATAAAATGCGCATAAAATATTCGCTAGTGCAATTTGTCATTTTCTTAGGATATCATAGCCAAAATTTTCTCACATACTCTCCTTTTTTATATATCACTCTTTGACTCATTATGAACTACTTCTCCTTACTTCTCTCTCACAGTTTTTCACCAGACATTTTAAATTCGTAAACATAATGTTATTCCCGTGGAGTCTCTGCTCTGTTTTGTTTAAATCTAGATAGATTCATGGATTTATTTGAATGCAAAAAAAAAAGCGTATTTAAAAAAAAATATGGAAGTTTCCGTGGAGTTACTATCCCAACTTTTGAAAATATTTGTCAGTTTTAATGATTCATTTGAGGGGTTTCAGATCTGTAAAAAATATTTTCAAAAATCAGTATCCCTATATTATTCAGCATGAGGATCTTTAATGGAATCAGATCTCACACGCATACGACTCATATTGTATGTTGTCATCCATGAAGCTTGCAACCATGAATGTTCTGTTCCCGTGGGCACCTCGTATATTCCTACATCAGTCAATTCGCATGATACATAATTCGCACAAAAATCATTTGAGCGAGTTAATTTATCAAATGGTCCCATCATTTGGGGAAGAGGAGGGTTGGATATCTGAGGAAGCAATGATCAGATTCGAATGAAATGTGAAACTAGCTATAATGGCTAAGCTCCGCTTAATTCTGAAAAAAGAAATGAAATTTAACACGAATAATAGGAAACTTTTTTAAGGAGTTAATTTATGAAGATCAAAAAAATTTGTTTCTTTTTTCAGTCATTAGCAGAAATCTAATCTAGTTGCACAATAATTTACAAAGTTATTAAAAATTAATCCCCCTTTTTAACAACACAACATATAATTATTACAGAAATTTTTACATTTAGTTGTAATATAAATATTTCTCAATAATTAGTAAGTGACAGTAATAGTTTGTTGCACAAGAGTCAAATCTGACTATGATCTGCCCAAACATTTGTTTAAACTCTAATCTACAGAGAAAGAAGGAAGGAAAAGGTAAAAACTGGAAAAAAAAAAGTAGGTAGAAAACAGAAAAATGATTGCTCGGGTATTCTGGGGGCGAATCATTAACTTAATGATTAATACATTAAACTTAGTTTATTTAAAATTATTGCAGAAGCAAGTATCATCTAAGATACTCTTATTCATATGACCTCAAATTAAATGATCAAAAGGAATTTCGTAATTAAAATATTATTTCAGTATAAAAATGAATCTTTTGAGTTAATTACAACATTTTAAATTACTAAACCCCCACATATAGAATTTTCAGCAAGTATTGTATACTTTTCTACATGAATTTCTTATAAATAAATAGATGAGTTTCTGATAGTTTCTTATCTATTCATCAAATGGTCATGAATATTTTATGAAAATAACTCAAAAACTTGTGGTAACTGCATTGATAAAAAATAACTGGTATTTATATTACAAAGCAGAAAAATGAAAAGAATTATTCTTTATAAGGCTGAAATATTTTTAGGACCATCTGCAAAAAAAAAAAAAAAAAAAAAGTCATTAATTGACATCTAAGAATTTAAGAGATAAGAAGAAAAAAAAAGGATCAAAATAGACTTCTCAAAAACATTATTATAAATAATTCCCTTTTCAGAGTTCTTATTTTGTCCAATATAAAGAAAACAGTTGTATCTGTGACAAATCTGGAAATAAAATGTACATCTATAGTAAAAGACAATTTTGATTAGTTTAAAAAGATTATCATCTAAGACTGAAATGTATACCATTTTATAAAATATAGTATGACTAAAACATCTATAAATCTTAATACATTTTACTATGTAATAAATGAGAATATGTTAAAAGACAAATATTCTTCAAATATTTTGTCTAGTTCATAAATTTTAAAATTAAAGGAGAAAGAGGAGAAATTTACAATTCTACTGTTTTAGGTATGAAGGAAATTCATATCTGAAATGACCGTAAAATAATTTCTATTAAATTCTAAGAAATTTAAAGTACATTAAACGAACATACTCAAAATATTTGAACATAGTAAAAAATTACATGATGACTACAACTAAAGGTCTGTTTATTGACATATTGTGATGTCAAAAGAAAATGTTTTACAGTGCTTCAATACTTAAAAAGTTCGAAAAGCACTTGCTTGCTAGTTCACATAGATTCAAAAATCTTATTTTTAATATAAATGAAAAAAATGTTCACAAATACACAATGTGTTTCCAGAATTATTTGGTCTTATTTAACATTATTTAAAAATCCATAAAGCTCTTAATATTACTCTTTAACATTAATTTGATTAAAATTTTTTTTTAAAAAAACTCAAGTTTAAGAAATGTTAAAATTTTTAAAAAGTCACGAATTCGAAGGAATTACTTTGCCATGCATTTCATTGACATAAATACTTTAAAAATAAACATGAAAACTTAAATTTTGGTTAAAAGCTGCAATCTTGAGGAAGCAGTGATTGAAAATCTTAAGGAGAAAAAAATTCAAACAAGGTAGGTGCTTTTTGAGAAATAAACAGAAAGATTTTTTTTTAGTAAAAAGTTTTATTTCAGCTTCTTAGTCAAGAGCTTGTTTGCCATTTTAATTACTAGTTAGTTATTGAATTAAGTTTTTGTCCAGAATGAATAAAAGTTATACACAAAATATTCATTTCAAACTAAGTTTTAATTAGTGATATTTCCTTTACTTAAACTACTTCATCATTTTGCCTGAATGATAAATTATTGAATTAGTGACATTTTGCAATTATTTCCAATTAATTGAATAAATTTTCAAAATTTAAAACAATATAGATTTGATATTTGTCATTTTTATTATAGCCACAAAGATCGAAATAATTCAAGCATGATACATAACTGCAGTGAGCAAATTTATGAAATGCAAATTTTTTTTTTTTTTTTTTTTTTTTTTTTAAAAAAAGGAAGGGGGATTTTCTTCCTTCTTATTAAAATAATTAAAATGAAAATAAATAAATAAAATAAAAAGTAAATATGTTACGGTTTTGTACACTGAATAACACAATATAATACAAAATTTATTTGATGATATCTATACATGTGATAAATATATACCAAAAGTATATCTCATTTATAAATATATAACAGTTATCTAAATTTTAAACTGAACGATTATACGCAACTTTTCTTCTGTCCCTAAAAAGACCATAGAAAAGCTTGAGACCTATAATTAAATGTATTGCACTATTGCCTAATGATGCTCCAATGCAACATGTAATTGGCCATGTTTGCCATGGTCGATCCCAATCCAAAGGTATAGGAAAAGCTCCAACCCATGCACCAATCACAGTCCACAAAACCATGGAATGAAGATGACTTTCAGTCAAGTTGTCAAACCTTAGATAAGAAAAAGCAAAATAATTAACAACAGCATAAGTGCTGATGAAAGTAATAAAAAAAATCATTTAGCAATGCTTACTTAATATTGATTAATACATTTGACCTTTTTTTTTACTAGCACAAATAAGTTGGATACATAAAACAAAGTCATTATAATGTGAGTATATGCAATGATGAAGCAATATCTTTAAACTAAAAGATTAATTGTGACTTAGAAATTATTAGTATGTTTTATATCACATAAGTTTTAGATTTTCATTGGTGAAATGCTAAATATAGTCAGATTCAATTTAAAATGAAGATCATTAGGCAAATTTATACTTTTAAAGACATTTAATAAATGGTTTTAAAACATTTAGAAGTAGGTAATAAAAATATACATTACTCAAATAAGATGATTCAACAAAGTTTAGGTAAAAAATATTTTTTAAAATACACACATATGATATCTATTTTTGAAAATACCAATTAAAAGAAGCTTCTTAGCCTTGAATATTTTAACAACAGAAAATAGCAACATGCTACCCATTATACAAGATAAAATATAACCTACATATATTTAGATTTTTATTGCTTGAGCTCAATAGATAAACTATGAGAATTTTGTAACTTTTTTTGGAAATGAGGAATCTGTTAAGAATTTTAGTCTTACAGGGCATGATAGTTTTGAATATTATAACAGAAATAAAATAACCAAAAAACAGTAAAATATAAAATTATAGTTTAGTTGAAAATAAATAAGATACTATAAATGCTCAATTGATTTATTTTTATTTTTCTATTTTTAACAATTTTGAGCTTTCTATTTTTTTAAAAAAAATATTAAAAGAAAGAAGCTGAGTACCAGCATTCTTAAAATATTCTATGTTTCAAACATTTAACTTAATCTATAGTAAGAAACATTTTACCTTTCAATAACAGGGAAATAGACTCAACAGATTTATTTGAAATTTTGTTCAATGTAAATAATGTTGTGATGCTTTTATCCTAAACACATCCTTTTAATTTGATTGTATCTTATAAAAGATAAAAAAAAAAAAAAAAAATTAGAGTGATTATCTATAAAAATAAAGGGTAACTTCTTTTTAAAATTAATTCTTCATTACCTATATTGAATTTAAATGTTGGTGTAATTTTTTTGATGGTAGTTTCTTGTATTTTAAGTGCCTATCTTGAAAGTTAAAATAATCTAGCTGGTCCAGAGAGGAAGAATTGCTCTCATCTTAACTCCTTTTAGAAATTTTTCTTAAACATAATTTGATACTTTATAAACCTAAATTAAATCCTCTTAAATCCTTCTTTGGAAAACCTTCAGAGTGCCAAGCTTTGTATGGATGTTAAAGTAAGATAGAACTTTCTAAAACAGTTTTAGAATACATTCAGCTAAGAAAAATTGAAAAAGTCTGTACTTCCCCTACTTCATTCAGTAACACTCAATCATGTATTCTGAAATACAGAAGTTATGAATGTGACCAAGTATATTATGCTGCATTAAATCAAATGTAACAGCAATCTAGATGTAAAATACATGGAAGAAAAATAAATAAATTATTGAGAAAAAGAAGGGTCAAAAATAGAGAAGGATTGCTTAAGTATCCCATGAGCATGTCATCCCATGTTTACCAAAGACAGTAAACACCATAGGAAAGAAAAAGATCACTAGGGTACCTCAGTGTCAGGGTCATGATTCCTATTTTTTTCCTAAATAAAGTAAACCCCAGAGAGTGTATTCAACCACTCTTCTTTTACAACTGCAATAGAAAACATATTTATAGAAAAGGAAATTTAGTGGTTAATTATTGAAGATGATTAATGATTTAAAGAATATAGTTCTTGCTAATCACCATATTAAAATGTGTTGATTTGGCACAAAAAAAACATATATAACATTTCTAAACAATTTTTAAGTATTCTTAAAAACACACTAAGAATTTCACAATATGTGTCAGCTTAACAACCAGAAAAACAAAAGAAAATTAATTTAATTTTTAAATTGAAAAAAGATATAAGTAAGTTATTTTTCCTCCTCCATAAGTAATATAAATTAAATTAGAAATATTTGGATATGTTTAATACATTCTTAAATAATTAAGTATGAGTTTTATGAGATTTTCTTATCTCCTTAATATATATTTTCTAAATTAATTAAAGGATAATCTTCTAAATCAATTTATGAAAAAACCAATCAAAAGTTCTACGCAAAGAACAGATTTAGCCACCCGAGGTGCACTTTTTTTTAAAATAATTATTATTAAATTACTCAAATATAAGAATTAAAGTAAATAACAGAATATAGAGATATGGACAATAGTAAACTTTTCTGATTTTTAAATGAAAGGAAACAATAAAATTATTAATTTGAATGTATTTAAACTACAAGTAATTAAAATTAAAGCAACTAATAAATTATTAAATTGAATGTATTTAAGCTACAAGTAATTAAAATTAAAGCAACTGATAAATTATTAAATTGAATGTATTTAAGCTCCAAGTAATTAAAATTAAAGCAAATGATAAACTATTAAATTGAATGTATTTAAGCTACAAGTAATTAAAATTAAAGCAAATGATAAATTATTAAATTGAATACATTTGAGCTAAATGTAATTAAAATTGAGGCAAACATTAAAAAATTGAAAAGTGACCTGGTAAGCCAAAGGTGATCTGGTATGCCTAAATTGATCTGCCTAAAACAATAGCCTCTAGTTGGCTAATAGTATCTTAAAAATATTTTTTGTTAACATATTAAGATTCAGAAAATTATGTTCTCTTAATATTACTAAATTTCTTGCAAATTATAATTTATCTAAGATTTTTTTTTATATGAATCACATTTTTTTTCTTTGAGAGTAAAAGGTCTCTAAACTCTAAATTTATTAAGCATTTACTATTATATGGGGGCAAGTCAAGAAGATGTCAGACTATAATACTCAGGGAAACACCTTAATGAATATATTCAATTCTAAGATAGGATATTAGTGAGAACAATTTAAAATTTGTTTGACATTTCTAAATTACATAAGAATTTGTTTGTTTTAATATATATAGGATCATTTTGAGTCTAAAAATATACAAAGCATAAAATTACATTTTCTCAAAAAAAGCAATTTTTATTTTAAAAAGAAACAATATTGGATTAAGCATGATAAAGGCTTGAAATATTTTTTCAAATAAAATTAAATGAAACAATTTTTGTTCACAAAATACTAAAAAGATTTCCATCACTCTACTGTTAATGGCTAACTTTTAAACAAATAAAAGGCATATAGAATATTAGTTACATATCCAAAGAGCTTGTAGCATAAGTCATTCTGAAAAACTCTTAAATAAGTATTGCATATATGTAAATATGCAAGTTAACACATGGAAGAAAAATAATAACAAAGGAAAACCAAATAGCACTTTATAACAATGAATTTTACAAAAATGATACTTAATTTTATTAATAAATACCATAGATATTTTTTTGATTACAGAAAATTTATACTTAAAATCGTGCCTGTAATCATACATCCCTTTAATTTGAAGAAATTATCACTATAATTCTAAAACAAATCATAAAAATAAAAAGTACTTAAAATCATGTTTGAAATATTTTCATTTTCTTCTATGGTAATGCAAAAATATATTTAAACAAATAGAACATCTTATTACAAGACTGTTTATAAAACATATTCAGGGAGAACTTACTTAGTATCAGATAATATTTTCAAGACAGGAATTAAATTGTCGCAAAAGAAGAAGTACCATATCAAAGGGTACACAGTCAATAACGTCATCAATATACTGAAGTACAAAGTGTCTGAATACACTCTAAATAAAAAAAAATAAACACAAGAGAAAGTATATTTTATTTATTGTAATACTTTAGTTTTAATCCAACATTTTTCAATTATAAATTATAATAAAAAATATATCTAACTATAATAAGGAGTTCGATATGTGATTATTTAATTCAAAAAAAAAAAAAAATTTAACAAACAAAATGTATTGAAATATAAAAGCAAATTAGAATAAATAAGAAGTCTTAGAATAAAATGGATAATTCCATTTGAACAGTTTTCTAACAACAAGTTAATTTATGAATAATAACTTTTAGAGAACACTCTATACAACTATTTTTTGTTATTATTCTGCTTTTAAGTTAGAAAAAATAATGAAGCCTTTGCAAGAAAACCTTTCAAGGAACTAGAATAAACTAATCAATATTCAGAAATGTGAACTAAGAGAGAGTGAAACATATTCTTTTTTTCTTGCATAGCTGTATAAAAACATTAAATCATACATGATCAAAACATAGTACAAACCTAAGCAATATCAAGCAAATTAACAACATTTATTGTTCTTTTATGGTGTAATTATTCTTGAAAAAAAGAAGAAGGTTTGTCTAGGTCTGTTTCTTACAGCATAATTATAAAGAAAAAATTATAAACCATAGCTATTTACCTAAATATACTTGGAATTTTTCTCATAATAAACAGCTTAAATTGGATTGTTAAATAAAATTTAAACACAATATTCTAACCCAGTTTGAATTTTTGTTTTATTAAACACACAACATTCTAACCCAATTTGAATTTTTAGTATGGAGTGAGTGAATACAAAGTTTATGGGTGCTAGAGCCAGATGTGGTTATGCTGCACCAAACAAGATTTAACTGTGGTTCAGACATGCAGAAATTGAAAAAAAGACTGAAATTGGTTGACAAGGAGGAATGTCAAAAATAGAGAAGGATTGCTAGGGTAATATGGGGGTGCGTCACCCGTATTTTTGGTATGAAAATTTAGTTGATCATAAGATATTATATTTCCATTCTTTCTGGTAGCAGCATATTATCCCAGCAATACAGACAAAACCTTCAAATTGAGGGTGAAAAAAATCAAAATTATACTAATAGAAAAATATGGGTCACTTTTTAAATACTACATATAATACAATACAGCAGGAAGCTCTCATACTATAACTTTTGATGCAAAATGGATTCAATAGGTCAAGTTTTATGCATTAAATTGACATATAACACAGTTCAAGTGACATAATTACTAAGATACAATTCACACAGGCAATCAACATAGTGAGATCAATCATTAGCCGAGTATAATATAGAACATACAGGAATTATGAATATTAGGTCCACATAGAAAGGTATCAATTTTATCAACTGCAATATCTTTATAAATTATAAAGGCTAGTTAAACAGAGACAGTGGATTTTATAAAAAATTTTGCTTGTTGAGTGTTTTTTATCATAATCATTGGAAAAATAATTATCTAATTTCAATACTCATGTATAATTCTGAACACTTTTTAACTATTGGGGGGTTTTTTGGGCCAAGTTTCTCAAATTCTCTTAACATTACTTCAATATATAAAAGATGTAAGACAGACCAGATTGACAGTAATATATTTATATAACATATATAATTTTTTGAGAAACTAACACATCTATAAGCTTTTCAAGACAAAATTTCAAAATTCCCTAGATATTTTTTTACAAATAGAAAACTTAACCTGTTTTTGAAATTTTTCCAACATATTTTAAGTGAAAATTTTTACATATTTCTGTGTTTTATGTGAAACTATTTTATTTAAACTTTAAATTTTTAAAAAATATCATATATAAATTACAAGCAGATTTGCTGCCTATCTATGAATAAGGGCAATATTAAAAAATTCTTTTGTATTCAGAATTTCCCTTATACTTTATACAAATTCAAATCCTTTATATATAATATGTATGAAAAAGTAGATGCAAGTGCATATCGTAAAGTTTTAATTATTACTAAAAAATAACCCAAGATACCTGGATAAAATGTATTCCACATATTAATTGATTCTTATATACATAATATTGTAAAACATAGTAATTAATGATTTGCATGATTTCAAGACACTGTAGATTGAAGTCACCAACAATATGGAGAAAATAGAGTTCAATCTGCAGAGTTCTGTAATGGCCTTTGAAAGGTAAAGAAATGCTGGGAGAATTGTTTAACTCTGGATGGCAACAAAACAGAGAAGTTTTAACCCTTTGCATCTCAGTGTTCCCGTGTATGGAACACCCAATTTGATTTGATTTGCAATCTGTTAAAAATGGATAAATTAGCTTTGCTATTGACTTTGAACTTTCTTTTTCATATACAGATGACAGCTCTACACAAATAAATATCTTTTTTTTTTTTTTGAGGTTTGAGGTGTGTTTAAAAATTGTGATTTTAACAAGAAATTTTATTTTTTTAGGATACAAAAAATATTGCTTGTAAAAGTTTTCCTACGTTACATCATTGGTTGTACTATGAACTAATTATTCCACATAATTTATATTTTTTACACAAGAAACATACAAAGAATTGTAAGAGATATTCCACTACATGGAACACTGATCCTCTAGCGCAGTTAGAACTCCTATCACATTCAAACTGAGTGCACTGATAAGAGGAATATCAGTATTTTGTTTTTCTCTTCTTGGGTATTGAATGACAAGGGAAAGGGTTGGTTGTTTATATATATTCTATTCGTAGAAAAAGTGGCCAAATGGAATTTTGTGGGGTGGTTTGAAACAACAATCTTTTTATCAGTAGCTCTTGTTATTTTCACCGAGTTGCATGGTTTCTCTTCTATGTTGAGTTTTGCAGAGTTTCATACAGTTCAGTTTATATAGTTGTGTAGATATTTTTAATGTAAGAATATTTAACTTATTTATTTTTAAATTTAATTGCAGTATTTTTAGTAATTTTTAATTGTTTTGTAAATGCCGCAGAGAGGTCTGAAGAGGGTGCAGAATAGCAGGCCTCCCTGTGGTGCACCCTGGGTCATGCTAAATCTGCTAAACATGTATAATATGTTTTTATTCATACTCAAATGCTTCTACTCATTTACACTGCAGTGCTCACTCAGACACACTTATCAGAGCTCTAGCAGTGCAGTGTTCCATGTCATGGAACAAACACAAAATAAAAACGGTAAGTGCAATCTTTACAAAATTATACATCCACACTCCTTTAAACCTAAGTAGACTGCCTATTAATTTTTATACTACAGCTTCCAGAAACCAAACAAATCAACATCTGTAATTTACAACATTATGTACATAAGAACTAATCAATATGCAGAATAAATTTCATATAGATATATCAGCTATTTCTTACTAATAATTAAACTTTAAAACCCCCATCATAATATTTAGATGTATCACATACATATAAAATAAATTGCAATACAGCTTCTACGAGTTAAACATCAAAACGATTACAGTAAACTTATCAATATATGGAATAAGGCCCATTTTAATGAAGGGAAGTGAAAGAAGTTTAATGGCACAAGAGCCAGATGTGCTACTCTGCACCACACAAAATGTAACTTCGGTCTAGATGTATGAAAAAAATTGGTTAATAAGAAGGAGGGAGAAGAAAAAATAGCAATTAGCTAACTATCTATTACTAATGGTTCCAGTAACGGACACTGACACTCACTAAATCCATACGCAGTTAAATTTTAAAATATTTAATAAAGAAACATCTATAAATTTGGCCAATTAAATCGACCCGAAACGAATTACATCTTTCTTGTACAAGAACAAACAAAGAAGTGCCAGATAGCTTATTAAAAGTAATATCGTTATGATGGAGAGCAGCTCCCTCTTGCGTTGAGGCAAGATGGTTACATTGGTTGCGGTATTTTCCACAGAGGGTTGAAAATAGAGAAGGATTGCTATAGTATCCTGGTGGCGTGTTTATCAAAGTCAGTAAACCCCCAAGGGAAAGAAAAAGATCTCAAGCGTGCCTTGGGGTCATGATGCCCCTATCTATCTAAAGAAGGCAAACCCCTGAGGTCCTCACTTTTATGAAACTTTACTTTGTAAAATTATGTACATTCACAATTTTTTCAAGTCTTAACTATTCTTTCTGAAGGAAGACTTTTACTCTCCTCCCATTTTTAATTGTTTCTAATTATCATAACAAAAATTAATAGGATAAGCTTCTAACAATTCTGCCTATTTTAATTCATATTTACTTGAACATTTTTACACAAAAGATAACTATTATACAGTGCATGGCTTTTAATGTTAAAAATTTACTTTATGGACTCTGACAATTTTATTATACATGGTTCCAATTTAAACAAATGCTTTACACAGAAGAAAAATCTTCACTTCATAAATAACAATATGTGAAACCTAATACAATACAGTTAGCATTCTTTAGTCAGACATTCAATGGTTTGACATATCTATAATTCATCATTATATATATAGAGAGAGAGAGCCATTCCCTTTCAGATTTTTTCATATGGATTTGGACATTTGTTGACCTCGACCACAAGATCATAAAGTAGCCGTCAATTTTCCTATCAAAACAGCATTTATTCTCTAATCAGTTACATATAACATTTGCATATTATAACTATGTACATATAAGGTTATTTTACAATAAAATGTTCTCAAAGCCCAGCAGATGATCTTCAGATGCTAATTTTGCACTGTACTCTTCATCAACATAAGAATAGTAAATTAAATTAATGTTAAATTCATTTTTGTAGCTGCTGGAATAACAAAATACGATGAATATTTATATTGTTTACTTAGATTCAAAATGTGCATAAACACATTAAATACATGTTTTAATTATTTAAATTTTCATTTAGGAGGATTTCTATTTGGTATCACTGTTAAAGCTATTTAGATATCTACTAATCTGACATGGTTGTAATCATGAACAAGCTATATTAAAGAGTACTTAATGAGATCAAAATAAAATAGGGATATTTTGTTTGATTTTATACATGTTGTACTAGAAGCAACATGAGGACTATTAGCGACGGACCTTGAAATTTTGAACTTCAGTCAAGTGACTCGACAATAAAATAAGGAAAAAGGACATCTAAAAGAATATGATGAAAGAACAAAGAAATAATTTTTTTATTATTTGATATACAACATGAATATATGATCAAATTAAAAAATTCTAAAGATAGTGTCATAGAGTCAGTCAGGATATTTCTAGAACAGGAAATCAACATAGAGATCCATCTGTTATAAGAAATCAAATGGTAGATATTAAGACTATGTAAATTAGATCAACTATGAAGTTGTAATACAATTTAAGAATCTACATAATTAATACATGTACTTGGAAAATTTAGAAGAAAAGAAATTTGTTTAATGAATATATGAATCACAATAATAAAAATAGACAAATTTTTGAGCTCCAATTTTTCTTATTTAATTTTTGGCTTGCATATCTACAGATATAACATACATATATTGTACAAGATTATTTTTTTAATCCTCACATTACATGTAAGATAGTATTAAGAAGAAAAAAGTTTAATT
This sequence comes from Nephila pilipes, assembly GCA_019974015.1. Taxonomy (NCBI): domain Eukaryota; kingdom Metazoa; phylum Arthropoda; class Arachnida; order Araneae; family Nephilidae; genus Nephila; species Nephila pilipes. The sequence goes on along the minus strand of BMAW01011172.1, from coordinate 122,983 downwards.
AAAACTCACTAGTACATATCAGTTGTTCATCTAGAATTTTTATCTACTACCCTTGGAAAAATCTATTTTTAAAAAATTATATTAGTGCTCACTGAAATCTTCTAAAATAGACTCACCTAATGCAAAAATGTAACTTTTCAATTAATTCTCAATCCATTTTAAGATGTTCCATTGATTTAATAATATTAAATTATAAAGAAATTTGTAATAAACTAGTAATTATTAAATTAGTAAAAACTAATATCTCATAAAATGTAACATTTTCTCAAGACATCAGAATTTGGTCAAAATCTTTGCAGAATTATTTTGAATAACTGAAAATTTCTTAAAGAATAAACACACATTGCATTCTTTTTTAATGAAATATGTTCGCATGTTACACTGATCCAGACAATATAAAAATTATTATAATTATAATACATAAAAAACATTTTTATCATATGATTTTAATCTTTTTTAAATGCAAAGCATAATTAGACATTTCATTAATTATAGATATTTAAGACACTTTAATTTTAAGAATTTTATATTTTGCCACCAGTCTAATATTAATTACCAACAGAGGTGGGATTTAACAAACTTGCATTCCTACTAGGCAGCAATCTTCTAATAAATTCAAAGAACACCACACTTTCTTTTTTTCTCAGTCACACATCCAATATCTTATGATTTGATTTAGCTTTCTAATGAGGTGAATGCTCCAATGCATGCATTAGGACAGTAAAACTGGCAAATTAGTTAAAATATAACTTTTAATGCATAATTCTCTCTAAAGTGAGCTACTTTTGTTTAAAAAAATCTTCACAATAGAACAGAAAACTAACTGAAAAATTATTTGATTTCTATCTCACCTGATTATAGAGATCTCAATCTTTAAGACTGTCTTCACATAATATGAAAGAATAAGACCCAAATTCTGAACCCTTTCCCAAAAAAACACATAAAGAAAAACCTTCCCATATCAATATTACATACTTCCTATTGAAAGCAGTATATTTTAAGTTTCAACTAATTTTGTCCAAGTAAATTCTTTTTGTCTGGTATAAAATTTGTCCCGTGCTTCATCACCTATACTATATTGGTTAATGGATTTTGAACATAAAAGAGAATAATTTATTACTAACAGAACATTTATGAGTTATAATAAATAACTATTATAATAAGCAGATAAATATGTTATCATTTCATGAACTTTTCATAAAAAATTTGGATATTTATCAGTTCAAAATATATGCTTGAAGTTTGGATCAGACTCTCTGACAAAGAAGCAGGCAACCTTAAACAATTTCTGACAGGATTAAAATGTTCAGATATTACAGATGTTTATATAAAACTATATAACTTCTCCAGTTAAGCAAATAAGTATGAACAATAGAGCCTTATGTTTGAGCCTAATTCATGCATTTAAAAACGTAAGAGTTGTATTCTTTAAGAAAAATATGCGAAATGGTGAACATGTAACACTAGCAAAGGGATAAATTTTGAAAATTTTTTTTACACAGATTAAGAAATTAAATACATTCCAAAATCAAATCTTACAAACAGAAAATAAATTATTCTGATCAGAAATTATTCAAAATAAATATTCAATTTCAAAATTTTAAGTATATAATTTGTAGTAAAATAGATTTTTAAAGATATCAAAAATAGCCTTTTTTTTTTTTTTTTGCATCATATCCTTTAATAAATTTAAAAGTATTCCTTAGAATGGTTAGTTCAATTTTATATATATAAAAAAAAAATTAAACATTCCATTAATTTAATAATGACAACTCAAATATGTATAAAAAAAAACATTTTATACTTGTAATACTGTTTGCCTGATAAACAATAAAGTTGCACAATTAACTATTGAGAACAAACCTGATAATTCTGGTCAAATAAAAATTACACTTAAGAAAAAAAAAACATTCTCTAAATGTCCACATAATGTAATACAGCTTTGTTGCAAAACTTATCATAAATTTACTGATAATTTTAATGAACATAAAAATAAATAATACTAATGATATAATTTAAACTCAAATTTAAAACATTCTATGCAAAAAAAAAGCACCCAAAACAGAAATTTTGTAATAAGTAAGCAAAACTTTTTAAAATTGAATTTTTTTAAAAAAAAAAACTAATTATTATAAATTTTAATACAAAATTGACTTATCATACAAGCAAAACATCAGTTTATGAGGGATGAAAAAGATTTCATAATGAAAAATAAAGTATTAAAAATGAAATCTTTAACAATCCCTGTTAATATTTTAAAAAATTACAAAATCACTATCAGTATTTTACCTTTTATCTATTATAAAATTACAAGCTATATTTGTACTAAAAGTTGGAACTGTAAAGTAATATTTAATTTTACAGCTATTTTTTAATGTGTAAAAAAAATTTAAATACCTCTATATCTGATGCAATGTTTTACATTTAAGTACAT
>BMAW01011172.1:106548-118828 GCA_019974015.1 Nephila pilipes | reverse complement strand
TTGCATGGATGCCTTCTGAAGCTATCCAGCCGATATTTACGCCAAATACCGTAACTGATTTTGCGATTTAATCCGCTTGCTCATTCCAAAAATTTTTTGAATTACCCAGAATCCAAAGAAATACCAACTGCTTATTATAATGAGAATGATAAGAATCTCACTGGCCAATCTACGAATCCCCTTAGGGGATTTGTTAGAAAAATTTTGTAATGCAGATAAAACTGAATAACTATCAGATAGAATATATATATATATAAGAGATTATTATGCATTTCTGTAAGTTCAATCAAAACTATGCAAATCGTTAGTGCTTCAGTCGTGAAGATGGAGTTGATTGGATTTATTTTACAAGAAAAGGAAATATTTCATGTTACACCTGCTATGGAAGTAATGTTTGGGGGTTTAGATGCATCTGAAGCTGTTATCAGAAATTCCCGGAATCTATGTTCTAGTAATTCATTAAAGGAGCTGTTTATTATAGGGATTGGTAAATTTTTGTTTTGAAAGCTGAATTCATTCGTATAAATCAAACATGGAGATCAGTAAAATTCATTTGTCTAGGGCTTGAGATTATCAGTTCTCTAGTAGTATTTAAATTTCTAAGGATATGATCAACACAATTTTTAACATTTTTTATTATTGCTAGATTTAGTGAACCCTGGTTATTCAGATGCATAGGAGAATATTTCCCATTTGTTATTTGAACAATAAAAAAATTTTGTGCCACCCATCTAATTTTTTCCGAGAGCAAATCTTGTCCAGCCAATTTCAAAAGAACGATATTTGGGGTCCATTGAGGAAGACCTAGAGCAATTCTGAGAGCTTTAGTTTGAATAATATTGGAAGATTTTAGATGATGATCCGATCATTTATGATGTGGCAAGGGTAGAAAAAGGAACTGCAGATGCTGTTGTTGATTAACTGAATTAAATTACCAGCTCGCAGACCATGATGTTTGTAGGCAATACCTTAAAGGGAATTGATCTTTTTAGAGCTTTATTTTTCCTTTGATTCATAACAGTTGGATTGCCAGGAAAGGGTAAACAACCAATAATACATTAGGAAATGTACGAATTATTTTGTTTGAAAGTTCTGCTCTAATACTTGTGTCAGGGGTTAAATTTAATATCCAGTACTTGCAACACTGATTAATTTTTTCCAAGGTATTTTGTAGTTTGTGACATATGATATCAAGTGATTGATGGGAACAGTAAATAAAAATATCATCAACATAAATCGAGCATTCCACTTCACTCCAGATTCCAAATTTATAGTATTTAAGATACAAAACTAAAAATAATTGAAAAGAGAATCTGGGATTTAAAAGATACATCACTACCAATAGAAGAAAAAAAATTTCAATTTGCCAAGCTCTCCTAAAATAGAATCTAACCCCCAAATATCATATGACCATGTATAAACTTTTAATTTTGACATCGGTAAACAAAAATTACCTTTTTCTCAATTTTTCTACCACTGAATTTATCGAATTTCGTATCTTCGGAAACATTAAATGAAGTTGAAAACGCTAAAACAGACTTTTTATACAAATTCACAGTATTAAGGGATGAAAGGGTACTTATAATAACAAGATAACTCAAAGCATATGTGAAACTTCGAAGAATAATGAATGGAAAAAATATAATTAACAGTCCTAAGATAATATTAAAAGAAGCACATCGCCATAAATTAAAATTCTTTTTAGCGTGGCTCATTATTTAAAATAAAGCGAAACACTAATAACAAATTAGCTGTTAAAAGTAATATTGTGTTTCCATTCTTCAATCCAAACGGGTATTTTTTGTTAAATTATTAAAATGTAATTTAAAAATATTGATTGATTGAATTTCCAAGAAAAATTAAGTCAATATGATGGTTACCGTTAGAGTACCACATAACCAGAATATTTTGAAAGGACGAAATAAAGAATTATATAGAATATGTTTAATTAAGTAGGAAACGAATTTTCAATCAATTCTAAGCAGTCTATAATCAATTTTTATTCATATTAAGAATAAAAATAACGCAAAGTGGAGAACTTGTAAAAAATTAAATTTTGCTCTTTTTTTTACAGAAGTAAATAACACAAAAATTTTGAGTAATATTAACGATTTAAAATATTTTAGAATTTTGTATGATTTTTATTATATTTTTAAATACACATGTCTGCCTATTAAACAGAAAGAAAAAACTGTCGATTTCTACTTCTTCTTCAAAACGATTTCCTTAAAGCAGTAGCAATTGAATTTGGAAATGTAAATTTGATGCTGCAGCGGTCGATGATGGTAGATTCGCTGCTCTCGGTGTGAATCTAAGCGTCTATGAAAAGTTCCTTGATATAGCTTTATTAGCTATCGAATTATTTGTATTTTTTTCATAACTTCAAAGTTTTATCGCTTTTAAGTGTACAATCAATTGAATTTTGTATTTGCGTGAGCCATTTGCTTTTAAAAGTAGGCCTAGTTGTGAACCGTTTTCCGAGATAACTAGCCTTTCAAATATCGATTGGTTTTCTGAATTAATGTTCGTTCATTTGTTCGAAGCGAGTACCTTTCCTTCAGTCATTTTCCCTTATTGCATCGCTTTTGGGAACGAGCAGTGTCCCTTGATCTTTGTTTTATAACTAGAACAAAAGATTATGAAGATTTTGCCTTTCCATATGAGGGATAATTAATACTCGACCTGATGTCAAGATATAAATTCGTTAATTTAACGAGATTCATTCGAAGCTGTTTTATATCCGTTAAATTTATCTCGTAAAAGAAATTTTCCTTTGTCTCGTTTTAATTCAGATTAATTGCGATGAGCTTCGCAAATTTTTTAAATCGGTACTAAAAATATTGAATTCAATTTTTATAGTGTACGCGTACCTTAACAAAATTGTCGAATAGTTCGAGAAGTGGTAACGATATTTTTCGTAAAACATGGCGTCTTTGTGTAATATTACATTAATAGGTGTTCATTTTGACGTTGCAACGGATATTCCATTTTAATGAAAATTTAAGCAACGAACGTGTTTTTAATTTTAATATTTATTTCCGTTTAAATTAAATGTTAATTTAAGAAAATTGTTTAGATGTCAATCATTTTCTTAACTTAAAAGTGAGATAAGATTCGGTTTAATGTATATTTCGCGAAATTAATCCAATTACAACTGTTGAATGTGTTTGTATTCTTGTAGTTGTAAGAAAAAATGTGAATGATTTGTAATATTTCGTATCAATAAGTTTTGTCTTTATCAAGGTTTGGAGATTGGAATCAAGATGAGAGGCATCGAGAGTACACAGGCAATTCGGAATGTACCCTGTAGATCCGGGCTTTTGTGTACTTGTCATTCAGAAGCTCGTCTCTACAGGAACGTTACGGAAATGCTATTAATCACAAATCTGACTGCAATTTCTTGAGTAATTTTTAATTTAATCGTAAGTATCAAATTTGTGAGTTAAATGTAATTATTTCATTTAATATGTATTGTATTTGGTAATAAAGCTGCTTTAACCATGTAACTGTTCCTTTCTTTAAACGATATTATTTCTTAAATATGACTTATTCCAATGGTAGTTTTGATATTTTGTTTAAAAATATCAATCACTATAGTTTTAATGTTTGATCCAAGTAATTGTGTTCAGGTCTATTAATACACCTTAATTTAAAATTATAAATTCTGTATTAACCTGCCATGTATATAGTTTTTTAGTTTTGAAAAGGTTAAAGACTAGTTTCCTTCTGACATCTTAAGTGTGATTTTGCTACGGCTTATTCTAATTTTAAAAATATACTATTTTTTTGACAAGTTTCATTAGGATAATTAACATTGGTTTGAAAATTGCAAAACATATCCCTAATATATAAATAATCAAATTAGATTTTTTCCATTGTAATATGAGAAGATTTTCCTTAGAACTAACTTGAAAGTGTTAAAATTGGGTTTTTTGTTGGTGTTATAAATAGTAAAGCAATAAATTTTAGTTTTGTTTCTGAATTAAAGTTGAAAATAAAAACTTATTAAATATTTACTAAGCATAATGAAGTCTATTTTAATTTTCTTAATCTTTGATCATTATTGTATAGATAGGATAATAGACAACTTGATGTAAATTTGAGGTTTGTTAAATTATAGAAAGCCTACTATTGTAAAATTTATTGAAGTCCTCAAAGCTTCCAAAGTCTGCTGCATCCAATTAATGTCTGATTTTTCTGGGTAAGTTTATTAAAAGTAGTTTTGCCCTTGAAGTTGATATCAACGAGAGATGTTCATTAAATGATAATGTAAAAAATTTTCAATGTAGTTATTGCATTTTGGTTAGTAAAATATTGGCTAGACTTAATCCTAGTTTTATTAAATTATTTTTAAGGTTTCCTCTTAAAATCATTTTTTTTTATTAAAAAATGACAGTGGCTTGAACAAAATGTATTTATATATTTAATAAAACTAATGGTGTTTTAATTAAGATTTGTTAAGTTATGCTACTATTCAATTCTCCTTTTCTAAGTAGGTGAAAAATTCAAACGTGTGAAAGCATTGTATACATTCTTAAATTTTCAGTGTCTTAACAAGGGTATTAATAAAAATCTTAATTTTCAAATATAGAACAAATGTTAAGACTACCTGTATTTCTTCATAATTTTAAAAAGATCTGCAGTATTTCTATTAGCATTTATAATATTCCTTTGAAACTAAAATAGGGGCATGTATGATTTTTCTGTCAAACATTGCATTAGGGATGTCTTACTTTTACTAATGCTCAAATTTTATTTTAGATGTTAATGTTGAGGGCATGTATGATAGTTTGCAATTTAATAGACTTCCTTGGTACATCCATTGCAACATGCATTCTGATTATCTTAATTTGTTTCTGAGGTGGATCATTTCAAAAAGTAATAGAATGTCTCCTTTATAGTTAGGCTGCCAAAGCAACTATTCTTATACAATGAAGTACAAGAAGTAATAACTCCTTAAAAGCATCTTATATGCAGAATTTTTGTTAATTATGCAAAGCAAAATACTAAAATATTGTTTCTGTTCGATCTTTGTTAAATTCCTTCCAAATGGTGTGTTGATGCATAATAGCTTATTAAAATATTTACAACTTTTTGAGTTATTAAAATTGTGCTGGTTTTGTCGGGTACATTTAATTTGCCTCTTGTGTTTTGAAAATTGTTCAGAAAACTTCTACTTATTCTTAAAATAAAACTGACTTTTGTAGAGGAAATTCATTAATAGTAAATAAACAAATATTACTATAAATTTTCGATAAAAAAATCGATTGAATTTTAATTTGTTATTTTGAGAAAATATTAAAACGAAGAGCCATTGAAACCACAAATCCTTAAATGCAAAAATAGATTAAGAAATTACCCAATATGAATAAAATTTATTAATGATAAATGCTAATTGTTTCTTCAATTGGAAATTTTTTTCATAAATTTGGTATTGAGTCTCTGGCCCCTTAAAGTAAAAAATTGAAGCATGTTTTGTTAAATGAAAGACTAAGTCTGTACTCCAAAATTTACAAGAGGAGTATTGGTATGAAGTAACACATCTTGAGAGATGGATAGAAAGGTAAAAAAAGTACTGCATTTGTACATATACCGGAAATATATAATTGATGCAAAAAACATTTATTAATATAGCCGGGAGACATTCGTTCAATTGCGGCTTGGACATACACAATTATAAGTATAATCCTTTGGTAAAACGGTATTTTTTATTTGTGCATTTATGTTAGGAATATTTTTCTTACCATATGTGTAAATATTTTTGTTACTGACACATATTTTTGTGAATATTCTATTGGTGATGTCACTACATACCCGTCGTGTTGCTGGGACTGATGCACGTTAAATCTGTTGAGGCTCAAAGTCCTATTTGCGTGGTTTTGAAGTTAGAAGGAGGTGCCAGCTTGGATGTCGTTCTCATCACTTGACCGAGGTTCAAAATTCCATGGTCTGTCGCCCAAAGCCCTTGTGTTGCTTCTAGTTCGACGTTAATAAAACCAATCGTATTTTATTTATGAAATAAAAGTTGTGCTTTGAAATTCAAAGTTATCAGGTTTAAGTTGAGCTAGGAAACTAGCGATTTTTTTTACGCAGAAAGTTTCCTCAATAGAGCGCCTGTAGAAAGTTTATTGCATATTTTAGAACCATAAAATCAGGGACGTCTTAAGGCATGGGCCCAGGGCCTCACCTTTGAAGGGGCCTTGTCTCGTTCTCTACTAGGCTTCAATAAGATCAGGATAATTTTAATTGTCAGTTACTCCCTGTGACTGAAGACTGTTATTTCCATATTAAATATTTCTATTTACAACGTTTGCTGAGAATCGGGGACAATATTAGTTTTATTTCTAAAGTGAGATATATCCAATTTAGTGAAAAAATGCTGCTGTGGGAAGGGCAGTCACAGACGCTCCCTCCAGCGACCTTTTATTTGCATACATGAGTTCAGGATCTCTCATGAATGGACAAGAGATACACTTAAACTCCCAACAGAAGCGACTAAAAATACATTTCCTGTTTTATGGCAGGCGTAAGGGCTAATAAAAAGAGGGTTGAAATGACCCTGCAGGAAATCGCACTTTTTCGAAGAAACGAGTGGCCTACAGTTCTAAATCGGCAATTCCTTCCTTTTATTTAATTTGTTTGAAACAGCAAAAGGCAATTATGTTTTTATTTTTGAACTGTATTTCTTTGAGAATTAAGATAATATACAAATATTTATATCGCTTTTAAAAAAGTAAAATAATTTGTTATTGTATTTGCTTTTTTTACGGAGAGAGTTATAAAAATATCCAACTGCTCTTTTTTTTTTTTTTTTTGTAAATTTTCTCTCTTCCTTTGAAAAACATGTGATATTTTCTTAACTGTTTATAAAATTATATATAAATATTTCAATGGACACCTTAAATATTTTTATTGATTAATATGCATAAATGCGCGCCTTCTTCATTTTGAATGCACTAAGATCTTCCAAAAGAATTTTTGATGTGTATTGTATTTCAGAGAAATATTTTTATTTGTTTCTAACAAGGAAAGCGTTATTTTACTCGTCTAAAAATTCAAATGACTGTCGTTTTTTTTTTTTTATTATTATTATTGAAACCCAAATAAAAAAAAACATTTATAAATCGAATATATTACATTACTACAGATGGTAGTAATGTAATATATTCCTATATATTTATATTAGTATGTAGTACATATGTATATATCTGCATTGTAATGATAATTTGAAATATTATATTTTGTACATTAATAATAATAATGAAGTAATCATAATAGGAAAATTATATACAAGATGTAATAACTTAATTGAAGCTTTTTTTTTTTTTCTATCCATGAAAGTTATAGAAATAATTTAAAAAACTCGATCTTATCACTTTCAGAATTATTACGAAAACGAGTTATATATTACTCTCATTCTATACTCCTTTTTATTTACAAACAAAACGCTACACATAGTTATGTGCATATTACGTGAGATATGGCATAATGATTTTTTAGGACAATGAAACGTTTTGAAAGTGGAGACACAAAAGATTGAAAGAAAAGCAGGAATCTATCTGTACCACTTATATCAGTATATCCAGATCTGTCGGGGCCCAAAGTCCTCCCGTTGGCGTGGTGGGGATGTTAGGAGAGGGAGTGCCAGCTCAGGTGTCGTCCTCGTCACTTGACCTTGGTTCAAAATTACGAGGTCCGTCTCCAATAGCCCTCGTGTTGCTTCTAGTGCGACGTTAATAATAATAATAAAAAAAAAAAAACTAAACCAATCAGTATATCCAGTAATGTAAGGGAAGTTGAAGGACAGGGAGGAACATATTATTTAAGTATTTGAGAAGGTACTATTAGACCTACTAAAATAAGTACAATAACTGATGACGTTTCATCTAGTTTTATTACAAGTACAGATCCAGGGTTGTGACCTTCATACATTGACAAGAATTTACAGTGTTAATGGGTTGAGAAAGGTCCGTCAGTTTATTCCAACAAACATAATGATTTTGAAAAATCAACACGTAAATACAACGAACCAAATGATAAAACAAGATACATGTCTACAATGTTGTTCAAAAAAGAGTTACAAAAGGGTGAGGTTGTAGACCGTGATTGGCTAATATATTCTCTGTCACATTAAAAGTATACTGTTTCGTATGTAAATTGTTTACATCTATCAATTCTACATTCAGCAGTAGCGGATTCAATGATTGGAAGCATGCAAGTACGGCTACTTCAATCTGAAAACGCACCTGAACACAGAAAGTGTATTATGAACTACCACAGTCGATTACAGTAATCTATTTGCGTCGACAACCAACTTTTTATGCAATTCAATGATGGACGTCATTATTGGAAAGAAGTGCTAAAGGGAATAGTGGCTGTTATGAAATTCTTAGCATCCAAGAGGATTGCTTTTCACAGGGGAAAACGAAACTATAGGTTCAGTGAATAACGGAAATTATTTATGCACTCTGGAACTTCTAAGTAAATTTGATAAATTTTAAGAGGACATATTAAAAAGTACAGCAATTCTGGGAAAGATAAACTTTCTGATCTATCTGCTACAATTTGTGATAAATTCATTGAAGTCATGGTGTTAAAAAGTCTTGAAAACTATTGTCATCGAAATACAGAATGCTAAATATTGTTCTATTTCTGTTGATTCTACCACAGATGTGAATCATGCTGACTAAATGACTTTTACTTCACGATATGTCCCAAATGGTGCATCCACTAACAGGTTTTTGCAATTTATTTATATTAATGGACACAGAGTATCTGTCGGATGTTGTAGTTTCATTTTTGGAAAATAACATTTCCTTCGGTGATTGTAAGGTCAGTCTCAGACTCGAATAAGTCTGAGAAAAATTCAGGATACCAAGCCCGACTTCAAGAAAAAAATAAATACGCTATATACGTACCATGTGCAGAATATTCTTTGAATTTAAATGGCGTTCAAGCAGTAGAATGTAACTATAATGTAACAATTTACTTCGATTTTGTCCAAAATCTTTACAGTTTTTTCTCATCGTCAACCCAACGTTGGAATATACTAACATTAAATTTGAGTTGTGATAAAAATAAAAATGTACTGAAAAACCTATCAAACATGTTGGTCAGCACGCATAGATGGAATTAAAGCTTTAAGCTCCGGATTTTCAGAAACTGTCATGAGCCTGAATTGCTTAATTAACGATGAATTACAGGAAGCGGATACTCGACTGTCTGCTAAAAAAATTAAAAATTAAGATGAATGAATTAGAAACTACTTTAACTATCCTTTGGAATGACATTTTGACACGTATTGATAAAGTAAATATATTTCTCTAGAGTAAAAATGTGGATTTGTCGAATGGTGTAAAATTATTAAAATCGTTAATGATATGTATAAAAACCAAAAAAGACTCTTTTGACTAGTAGGAGTGAAAAGCCTAGGAAGTGTCCTTTATAAAGGAATATCGAAGTGTTCACAAGAGTGTAAGACAACGCAGTGTTAGGGTAACTTTCCTTGAAGGAAATAAAGACACCGACACAACGTTTGAAAACAGCCATAGCCAGAAATTTAAAATAGGAACCTTTTTACCAATAACCGACTCTTTAATTTGCAATATGCAAACTCGTGGTAAAAAATATGAGGAGCTTTTTGAAATGTTTGGATTTTTTTAAAAATACTTCTAATTTGGATGAGACAGAAATTAAAATAGCATGCGAGAAAATATCAAAATTTTACGATCAAGACATTAATGGAGGAACTGAACTTGAAATGTCAACATTTCAGGTCAAATATGATCATTGATGGCGAAAAGCTGAAGAAAAAGCAAAGAGAAGAAAAGGAAAAAAGAAAGATTAATAAAAAAAATATAATTCTGTAAATGTGTGCAGATGAAGATGAAGAACAGTTATTGTATGAGAGGACTGGAATTGGGATCAACACATTCTTTACATACATGTATAATGAAAGACTATTCACAGTGTTTCCCAATATTGAAATAATAATAAGAATTTTCTCATTAATGATGATTACTAATGCGAGTGATGAGCGTTCATTTTCAAAAGTCAAACTGGTCAAAAATGAATTAAAAAATCGTATGCTCACTCGCATTTGAATAATTTTATCATGATGAGTATTGAAAATGAAATATTATTAACAATTAATTTTGAAGACCTAATTAATGATTTCGCGAATTTAAAATGTATAAAAGGAATATTCATATAAAATATCATTTTACTATGGATTGCTTTATTGAACTCTACATGTATATACACCAAATTAGATTAAAGGGTCGCAGATGAGGCCTATTTTTTCTTAAGGGCCCAGGGCCTCAATAATTCTTATGACGTCCCTGCATAAAATGAGAGCTTAATCAAAAGTTGCAGCACAGAGGTAAACAAAATCTTATTACTCATTTCTTAAAAATAAACTCAGTCAAGAACTAAATCTTGATTGCCAAGAGATTCCAAGTGGCAGAGATATCATCTTGGCCACTGCAAAATGATTAATTGCCGATAAATGTTTTCTCAAGTTGTAGGAAAATTATCTGATTTAAATGAAAATTCCCTGCTTATAATTGGTTTTTTTTTTTTTTTTTCAAATAAAAATTAGACTCCAGAACCTAACTCTTTTTTGTATGTAATATGGGTTTTGAACCCCAATTATGTATAAAATCACATTAAACAAATGATTACTGTATATTTATTTGAAAAAGGATTTTTTTTTCCTGATGTGCTTTCAGTTTAGTTTTCAGTGGCTTTCTTTCAAAAGGTAAATTCCCAAACGATCCTAGTAATAAGGGTTTACTGCCCTTGATAAACACGGGTGATGCACCCTCAGGATGCCCTAGCGATCCTTCTCTATTTTTAATCTTTTTCACCTAATTTTTGTTCCCCCTTCCCCCATTTTTCAAACGACTAGATCACAGTTGTACCTTGTTTTGGGGCACCTCTAAGTCACACGTGGCTCTCGCGCCATTAAACTCATCATGACTTGCATTTTAGTTTTGTTTGTTTCAGCTGAACTTTAAGATCCATTTAACATTCATAATTTTGAACCATAGACGTACAGAGTTTAGTGTTTATTAACGTCGCACTAGAAGCAACACGAGGGCTATTGGCGACGGACCTCGTAATTTTGAACCACGGTCAAGTGACGAGGACGACACCTGAACTGGCACCCCCCTCTCCTAACATCCACACCACACCAACGGGAGGACTTTGGGCCCCGAACAGATTTAACGTGCATCAGCCCCGGCTACACGGCGGGTTTTTGGCGGCCAAGGATCGAACCCACGACTGAACGAAAACCGCCGGCCGCTAGTCCACGACCTTGACCACTAGGCTACCGCGGCCCACCATAGACGTACAACGCAATTATGAATTAAGCAGCTCTTGGAAGTCTGCGAAAGTTAAAAGGGTCTATTATGGCAATCTATACTGTTTTAAAATTTTACTTTATTTCATCTTTTCTAATTTAAAATTTTATTTATTTAAGTATTGTTATTGGGTAACAATATCCCTTTTAATATGAGTTATATTGAAATCGAGGATTTTCAGCATTTTCCAAAAAGAAGTTCCCAATATTCTGACAATTGATTGCCAAAAATTTAAGAGAAAATCTTAATTCTGTTTTGCATTTGTATGTAAAGGCAATAAACACAATTTACAGCCAAGGCTTTGAATGATCACCTTTTTACTCAATTACTCGAAAGTAATAACTTTATAATATAATAATTTACTTCATACAGAAGCTCGTTAGCTGTCGAAAAACAATTGTTTGCAACGTTTCGTTGAAAATTTCGATTATATAATTGAATTCCTTTTGGAAATTTATAAACCTATGGCCACAAAATTAATTGAATAATAGAAAGGTATATATTTTACTTAGCAGGCATATTTCTGCTTTAATTATATGCAAAATAAATCTTAACGATAAAAAAATGTGAATCTTATTCAAACTCATACAGTTATAATTAGTTTCGCCCCATAACAAATTTATATCCACTTTTAATCGAAATTATTTTCCACACTTGCGACCCGAGACACCCTAGTGATCTTTTTCTTTCCCATGGGGCTTACAGTCTTTGATAAACACGGGTTACCTTAGCGATCCTTCTCTATTTTCGACCCTTCTCCTTGTCAACCAATTTTTGTCTTTTTTTTTTTTTTTTTTTTCAATTTCTTCACGTCTAGGCCACAGTTAAATCTTGTATGGCGCAGCATAGCCATATCTGGTTCTTCCTCCAATAAAATTTACATTCACTGGCCCTATACTTCCGAATATTTGATA
>BMAW01011172.1:23851-97575 GCA_019974015.1 Nephila pilipes | reverse complement strand
GTTACGTATTGCTCGTCTGGCATTTTTTATAAAAATCAGCTCCCTGCCTTTGTAATAGTTGACGAGACACAGTATATATAGTAGGTCAGTGAAAGAAATTTTATAATTATTCATTAAGTATACAGGACGAAAATTAACTCTGTAAACCCTGGATGCGTTTGAAAATATGATGCATCATTAAAAGACACAACTAAAATAAACAGAAGGTTAAAAGGACTTGTTTTATTAATATTTTGAAAGCAAAAAAAAACCCCTTCAGCAATAATTTGTTAAAATAATACTTCAGCTAAGAATTTCAGGCACTCACACTTGTGTGACACATACAATATTTTTTTTTCTCCATTTATTTGTGAGTAGTTGTAATGATTTTATAGTAACCAACAAGCGAATAACCGACATAGATCCTTCCGTGCCACTTGATAATGACCGGTCTTGCGCTTTGTTGATTTGGTGACGAACAAAACTAACTTGGTAAAGCTGTTATTTCAATTAATTTCAAAATTAAATTGTGTTACGAAAAATTCATTAAAATGCAATATCGTGGATGAAAAATTTTACCAGTGTGGATTCAAATTAATGGTGAGTTTGTATCATACATACAAACAACAAACTTTTGAAATTATATATTAGATAACTCTTACACACAGAGAGTAAAATGTTGATTATTTTTTGTATCAAATGAATAAAATGAAATTTTCAATATTTATAATGATTTCTATGATGGCAACATACGTACAATAAATATACAACATTTTTCAATATAAATAGAAATATTCTTAAATTTTATAAGAATGCAAATCTATTAAAAAATATTCTTAATTATTATTATTATTTTGTAATTATATTGATTTCTTGTAACGTTCTTTAAGAATAGAATTAAATAGAATACATAGTAAATGTAACAATTTTATATGTATAACTATTTTTTCCTGCCAAATTTAATTGTCCAAGATTTAATCTCTTTTTATATTTCAAAGAATGGATGTTTGTCATTAAAATTATGTTGAATATTAAATTGTCCAGTTCATTAACCTTATCGATTGAAATACTTAATCTATTCATAAATAAAATATCTAAAAGAAGATAGAAGAGTTAAAAATTACAAGTCACCGCCAACGTATTCATAGCTTTGAGATTTCCATCATAGTGGTTTCTTTACTGAAAGCATCATAATATGGAACTAATAAGTAATTAAAAATAAAATTGCAAAATGTACTTGTGTCTGTAAGAAAATAATTATTGTACAAAAAATTAATACATCTATTTCTTGAACTCCATTGATTCCAAACAATTGTTTGTAAAATATTTATTACGGGGATCTAATCTTTATTTTTTTGGAAAAAGTTTATCCCCAAAGTTCTGTGATACAAAACAAAATGTTTTTAACTACCTAATTTTTCTAAACTAATTTTTTCATGTAGCGTTAAATTGTTCTCCTGCAGTGGTAATTACTATTATTTTCAACGTATAAAATATTGTAACACCCTCGCGCGCGCACACACACACACACACACACACACACACAACACACACACACACACACACACACACACACACACACACACACACACACACACACACACACACACACACACAATATACACACACACACACACACACACACACACACACATATATATATATATGTTATGTACTAAATTTAATCGACGAGTAAACAGGTCATTGGGGGGGGGGTCATGGCACGAGAAGACCAGGTATACGCATCAAGTCTATTCCTTTTGATGAGAGAGAGGCAATAAATAATAGAGCGGATTATATGGCGAAAATGAAGAGTGCCAGAGACATAGCTTTCGCCGTCTTGACTGCAGCGGAAGAGAGAGAATTTTATCTTTTTTCGAATTTCTATTCAGGATTTTTTTTAGGTCATGTGGTATTGGATGAAGGGTTCTTGAGGGACTTCCGATGGCTTCCATAAGCCTAGTGGAAATTATCTCAACAGGTGTGCGATCCTCAGAAAAGTTGATTTTGTAGATTTTACGAGCGCTTGATCGCATAAATTAAAGAATTTCAGTCGCATTCGAAAATAAGTGTATCGTATCGCAAAAGATTTTCATATCGTTTGGTTTTTTGCTTAAGTTTTTATTTTAGTGTGTGTGTGTGGCAAAATTGTTTTTTTTTTCTTCGATGAGTCAATTTTTAAAAATGTTGTTCTATTGTTGATAAAAAACTTAAAAAAGAAAAAGTCGTTATTTTTATTAGAGTTTTTTTTATTCATCTGGAGATCTTATTTAGATCATTTGAATAATTATATGTGATTATTTCAAAATAGCTTCCGCTAAATTATTTTAATTTTTTCTATTTATTTACAATAAGAATGAACTCTTTACAGCGAGTTAAGGAATGGGAAATAATTAAAAAATTAAATTAATTTTAAATTGAATCATTGCACACACACATATAATTTTTGATCGAAGTAAGGGGGCAATGAAAAAAAAAAAAAAAAAAAAAACTGACTTTCTCATATAAATAATGAGCTTAGTAATTCTAATTAAAATCTTAAGAATTTTTAAAAAAATACAAATGTTCGAACAAATGCGATTTTTTTTTAAAAATCTAGTATATATCTTTATGCACTGATAGTAAAGGGCACTTTACCTATTTCTAAAAATGGTAATCAATAAAGTTTTAAATAGTAATAAGGTTTGAAAAAGCATTATAATTTTTAATGGCAGTAGTAGTCCAATGAATAAAATACTGATTACTATTTTTATTCATTGGACTACTGATTTATTGAAAATATTCATTAACAAGCAAGTTTTAAATACACAAACCTTTTTAAGCTTTTCTCCAGTAAAATTTCTAAAAATGGACATCCTTTACTTCCGACATACAGATATATTTAACATAAAACTGAAGGAACATGCATTTTTCAAATATTCAAATTTTTTGGCTAATATATATATTTTTTAAAAATAGTTTTAAAAAAGTACTCTTTTCTTAAAAAATTGTGTACAAAATACGAAGAATACTTTTCCTAGGTTGGTTTTAGATTCAGCTTCTTTTAAACTATGGAGCGAATTTAACAACGATTTATAATGATTATTTGATATAACAGTGAGAATTGAATTTTTGTTTTTGTGTGAAT
This sequence comes from Nephila pilipes, assembly GCA_019974015.1. Taxonomy (NCBI): domain Eukaryota; kingdom Metazoa; phylum Arthropoda; class Arachnida; order Araneae; family Nephilidae; genus Nephila; species Nephila pilipes. The sequence goes on along the minus strand of BMAW01011172.1, from coordinate 94,469 downwards.
TCTATCTGCAACCAACGTATTTATGTCTGACTCAAAGGTCCGTTTACGCGCATGCTTTCGATATCTGATGGAAGTACGTGGTTATAAGGGACATGATGAGATCGGCGTCTGAATTGGTAGTTTACGCTCATTTGAAACGTTGGTATATTTTAGGCATAGGGCTTATTATTTATCTATTTTGCTGATGGTAATTTTTATTTAGAATTACGAGGCACATTTTTTTTTTTTTGCTTTCTTATTGCTTATGAATCAGGCGTAATGACAGCCAGCAAACTTCTATAACCCACTTTTGTTTTTAATTTATAGTTTCTTACTGATGATGATTTTCCTTAAACGAATCAATAAAAGCTATTGTGGGAAATAACGGGAACTTGTGCAAGTTTTTATTCTACTGGTTCTTAAGCCTCGTACTGTGATTGTGATGGTTGAAAATGCGACATCAACTCATTACAGTTCCATAAGTTATTTTAAAAAAATAATGCTATCCTAATTATCCTTGAGCAACTTTAATGCAATTTTGATTGAACACAATTAGATTATTTCCACCAATTATACTCTGTTTCTGAGAATATTTTTTTTAAAAAATTCATTGATGCAAAATTTTTTACGAATTGTTATTTTTTTTAATGGCAATAAAAAAAGCGCTTATTTCGATTCTGAAAATGGTTTTGTATTCTCAATAATTTTTGGAATGCAATTTTGATGTCGCATACCGTAGGTTAATAGAAATGAATATTAGCTGCGCATAATTAGTTTTGGAAAAACATTTTTCGAAAAGATAGTTTCATAAGTTTTTTTTCTTCAAGAAATAGTTTTCTTTGTAAACAGAATGAGTGACGATGTAAATGAAAGTGCAAAAGTCAGAAGCAACTCTTCAGAAGTTTTCTCTGGAATACTTTCTCTTCAATCTCAAGTGTGTAAAATTACGTTTGAATAAACTGGTTCAAAAGATTATTTGCTAAATTTCTTTTCACCTTTTCATTTGCCAATCTAATTTTGTAAGGAATAGTAAATTTTAAAAGCATGTTTTTTAAAAGTGAGGTGTATTAGATTTGTTCTACCCCTATGATATGTATTTTTTTTTTTTTAAAAAAAAAAAAGACGCAGTAATGAAAAATGAAACATTTTTTTTAGGAAATACCTTTTGCTCATTTTGCCCATCATTCCAATTTAAAAAATGTGCTAAAAGTTATGATAGAAGAATGGAATTTACAAATTCCTAAAATAATGGTAGTATTGGTATCTGATTATGCATCACTAAGTGGTTGGCCTGATATTAAAGAGCAAGAACGCTTCGTCAAAGGTTTGATTAAGGTAAAAATTTTTGTTATTTAAGTCTTAAGAAAACCATTGCCTTTAAAAGTTTAGCACTATTAGATTTTGATATTAAAATCAATAGTTAAGAATTTTGTGTAAATTTTCTTGAAAATAAATTGGAAAATTTATTTAGTTTAAAACTTTTTTTTAACATTACAATAAATTAGGAAAAATCACTTTGGATTACTGAATATTCTATAAATATATATTAGTAAAAACAGCATACTTTTGATGCCTTTTTTTTGTACATATGAGGCTATATATTTTATTATATGCAGTTGTACCTCCTGTAAGGGACAACTCTATTTAAAGGACAATTCAGTTGGTTCCAATCCCATTGAATAATGACCTTATTATATTTACTTCTTATTATTAAGAGCCACTCTATTTTAGGGACACTGAAAAAAAAAAAATATTCAAAATAAGTAGAAGTATAGAAATAAAAATATAAACATTTTGTGTTAGTAATCTTTTGAGGTTTCAGAGGCAAGTTTGTGCTCAGCAAAGTATAGTTTTGAGACAATGGAACAATAAAAGGAAAAGATAGTCTCTCTTTTTGGAAAACTACTTTCCAATACTGAAAAGGAGAACAATACATGAAGAAAAAGCAAGTTGAGGTGCAATCAAAATGAAATTTTACATTCATTGATTTCACAATCTAATTATTCATGCTACAGTTCTTAGTAGGAAGAAAAAAACAGTATTAGCAAGTTGTGAGGCAATTCAAGATCAACAGGAAGCAAGCTTTTAAAGAAAAGCAGCAGGTTTTGAAATTCTAGTTTCGAGTACCTTCAGAGAAAATATGGCTGATGAAAATGAAATGCTTGAACCTCTCAAAATCAATGATAGTGCTCAAATGCAAGACTATTTAGAAAACTATGAAAACTTGAGTACAGAAGACACAAATGATGACATAATTTTTTTTTTATATCAACTGTAGTTGATGATGTGAGTTTAACAAAAGCAGCTTGGAAAACAATGAAGACAAACAAAAGTGGTACCAAGAATGTAACATAAAAAACTATACAGACGCTTTAAAATACTCTTCCCAATTAAAGAAATCAATAACAACTATTGATGATAGTGAAGGACTTAAAATCATGATTGACTGTAATAACCACTTGGAAAAAAAATGTTTGCAATGCACATATTTTCAAACAAATCCTTGTAAGGTATTATTTTCAATAAATTTCTGCGAGTACAAAACTCTATTGTTTGTTTTGTACATGTTTGCAACAATTACATTTTATAAATGAGTATCGTATCATTATTTTTCATTAACTTCAAATTCAAATAAGTACCTATGGCTATGTTACTTATTTATGCATCATTTATTTAAAACTTGATACAACCAGAATTTCTAATTAAATTAAATTTTTTTTAATATGTGCCATCTAGAATGGACACCTTTATTTAAGGGACAAAATATTTGGTCCGGTGGGTGTCCCTTATTGGGAGGTACTATATATAAGCAACAATAATTGTGTACTAATAAATGACATGCACCAGTTGCTAAAAATTAAATAATATTTTCTGATCACAGTAACTTTCAAGAACAGATTTAAACAATTGGTTTGAAGGTTGATGTTCACGTGCGCAAATTTTGTATTTCGTGTTATGCATATTTTCACTGTTTAAAATTGAGGGAATAGTAATTGTTTTTAGAAGAGTTCAAACTGTTAAATGTATCAGTTTGTGATTATTAAAAGAAAAAAAAATGTGAAATCAACTTTTCTATCATTTAGCATGCAGGAAGGATGGGGGTAGGAAAATTATATTAGATTCTTTTCTCTCTCTTTTTTTTTTTCATTTATATTATTATACACTTATTGCTATTGATTTTTAAATAACTGATCTTTAATATGTACCTATATAATTGTCTTTCTCTTTTAACATCTAATTAAAGTTATTTATGATATGACATAAATTAAAGTTATTGTATTATTAATTATTAAATTTATTTTGGCTTATAAGAATTAACATTCAAGAGTTAAAATAATTCCTTAGATTCTATAAAATGATTTTTGGTAAATTAAGCCTTTATATAAACAATACTGAGCAGTAATCAATTGAATATGAGTTAATTTCTTATAATTTTTAAAATTAAGTTCTTAAATAACATTTATTATATGAATTGTTTCTTTGATAGAAAACTAAAAATATTTTAAAAATCTGTCTTAAAATCCCCTTTTGATAGGATCATGGTTCATTATGTAATATTGAATAATCATTATATTTGGATATTTCTAGGCTTCAAATGCAACATCAATGTGGATTGTTACTAATGGTTTGAACATTGGTTTATCTAAGGTGATTGGGGATGCTTTTGACCTTGATTTTAAGAAGCGATATGCCCAGTTTTGTTACAGTCAATCTGAAGAAAATACTGAAGTGAAGAAAACTCCTCTTATTGGTGTATGCAGGGATACTGTTCTTACTTACTATGACAGTTTTAAGAATTTAGTATGTGTTCTAAGTATTTGATATATATATTTTGTTGGGACTAATATACAGTTATTTCAAATCTGTAATAGTTCATTCTTGTTATTAACAAAACTGAAAAGAAAAAAGAGCCTTGCAAATATTAATAAAAACAACATTACGTTTATCTCAACAACTTGAGAAAATAAATACAAATAATACATATAATTAATTTAAGCTTGCACATAAATAAACATGTAAAAAAGTAGTGCTAGTTTTAAAAATGTATGTTGAGTTGATGCAATAAGAATATTAATATAAAATAACGTATTTTGTTTCCAAAATAATGTATCATAATATGTACTGTACAGTTATTTTTCAAAGAACATGCTATATTCTACAAAAAGGTCAGTGTAATTGACCGTTTGATTTTTTTTTATTGTTAACACAAACAAATCCCTGTGCATCACCAAGTAATTTATGAAGCTTATAGAAGTAAGAAAACACATTAAAAGAGTAAAATAACAAAAGGGAAACTTTAAGAGAAAAAGGATTGCGAATATTTACAAAGAATTTACAATGAAATTACAAAAATAGCCAAAAGCATTTCTTTTCGATACAACTTGTTGAAAATCAGGGGGTCGATTGATATTGATGCTTTTAAGAGCTTATTTTTGGTGTCTTTCTTTCACTGACGAATTTAGAATGTAGGAGAATCACATGTTCCACATTTTCCTCACCACCAACACTGCAATCGCAGGAAGCCACTGGATCCAAATTAAATCTACTGAGGTGACTTTTAAAGTTTCTATGACCGGTGAGGAATTGCGTCATTTTGAAATTGGTGAAAAAATGATGGCATGACAATCCAATTTTAATGGAAGGGAAAAAAAATCTCTTTGTTAAGGTCCCTTTAATTGAGCTGATGCATTGTTTTTGAGATTTAACTTGAGACTGAGACTGTTTGATTTTGAGATATTTTATTGATTGTTTCCTCAAAGAACAATTTGTTTTATCATGTTTCATATTTATGTAATTGATGATATCTTATTTGTTATGAATTTATTTCTTACCGTTTATCTTTTTAAAAATTTTTAATGTAAAAAAATTTGTTTAAAAAAAAAAGGAGATAAGTTTTTTTGTAAGATTTTTAAAGAAAATTTTGAAGGGAAGACATGTAGGCTGTAATTTTCTGTGTGTACTATGTTTTATTTACTGGGACAAATTTTTTATTTTCACTATGAAATAACTTTCAAATATTTTTAATAAGCATCAGTTAGTTGTGATGAGTTTGAATTTTTTTTTCATATTTCTGTTGATATGATTTTAGAAATGTTTCCAAAACGTACAATATAAGATTGGAAATTTCAATTTTTAAAAAAGTAAGTTTATTATATCTTTGAATTATATTACTCGCAATTTGTATTATACAGCACTAACGATATATTTATTTAAGGAGAAAAGAATTTCCCTGCAAAATCTTGGAAATAAACCAGATGAACATAAATTTGATTTGAATGCATTCCATACTAATATCCTTTTAATTCGTGATAGAACCGCTCATAAGAGTGCAGTTAATCGATTTCTTCTGAAGCTTGAAGATGCACTTAGAGGATTTTATGAAAGCACTTCAGGCAAGTTTTGTTGTATAAAAATATTTTGACTGACTATTCTATTATTGTGCTGATTTTCATGCTGAACAATTTAAAATTATGTAATTGATCATCACGTTTTCCCATTGCATTTCCTTCCTTTAAGCAATAATATATATTAAGTTTTTTTTGAGTTAATAAGTTGTGTGTGAAATTTCATAATTTAGTATTTTATTATAAAACGGTAGAGTAATTTGCTATAAATTTAATATGAATGTGGTTGGTAATTTTTAGAATTCACTTTAGTTTTAGTTTAAATATCTTTTGTAAAAAGGAATGAATAAAACACAATAAACTGAAGAACAATGGTATTTAAATGCTAGAAGATAATTAAAATATGTTAATGATCATGTTAGAAATGATACATTAAATTAATATGTTTAAAAACAACTATATAACTCTAACAATTTCAATACATTTTAAAATTTTAATGTTTGTAATTTTAATTTGCCTCTTAAGGTTTTGGTGCAATTAAAAATTAATTGATGAATTTTTATAAAAATCTAAAATTAGTAGTTAATATTATATGATTTTAAAATTTTATGCTGTTTTCATGCTTTGAAAAAAAGAATTGTAAAATGGCCAAACGAATCTAAATGTTCTTATTTCCAACAATTTGAAATTCATCAACAAATATAAAAGCATGCACACTATATATCATTTTTAAAATGATGTTAGAAACAACATATAAAGCACTTAAATTTATCTCTTGTAGGTGAAGAAACAAATACTTTTATACCAACCTCTCCTGTGCCAGTTATAGCAATTCTTGTTCAAGGAAATATAAATGCTGTGCATTACATCTTAGCACATTTGAAGCGCAAGCTCCCTATTCTTATAATTAGAGGCAGTGGTGGCTTGGCTGATATTTTAGCTTATGCATATTATGAAGTACAACGAAAGTAAGTTGAATTATTGACGGTATTTAATTTTTCTGCTTTTTAGTGAATATTAAGTATCAAGAATAATATTTTTTACTTATTTATTAATTTATTTTTCAATTTTTTTTGCATGGAATTTTATAATTAAATGAAAATATTTTATTATTTTTTCCCTGTTAAAAGGTTAATTTCATAATTCTAAACCTTATTGGTAATATCACACTTAAAATTTGTTTTGGAAAATATGACTTCTAGATGGATGGAAATATCTAATAATTCTTGTTGTAATTTTAGATAATTGATTCATTAATAAAACTGATTTTACAATTTTGTTACATGCTAATGCATAGAACTGATAATATACCATGTTATTGTATTAAAGTAATCCACACAAATAAAATATGAGAGGAAAAGTTTTCTATTCATAAGTTATCAGATTTAAATTTGACTGTAGGAAATTTAAATATTTTGGAAACAAAAAACATGATACTATATGAAAAAGAATTATATTACAGAGAGAGGATTCATGTATGTATTATCTATTATTTTAAACCACTATTTTTAAAAAAAAAAAAAAAAAAAAAAAAAAAATTTATTATTATTGCATTAGAATATTTCTTTTTATACAAAGGAATTAAATTTTAGAAAAAAATTAGTAATAAAGTTATAAAGCCTTGCATAGATGTGTAATTTAACTTTGTAGTTAAATATGTAATTTTAAAGTAATTTGAATAAATTACATCAACATTCAGATAGAGAGAGAGAGAGAGAGAGAGTAAAAAATTTTGAAGTATATAATTCACTAGTAGCTTAAAGATAAGTTTATGATTTATTATTTCAGTTTACTATTTTGAAGCTAATGATTATTCCCTTGCTTATTTAGGTTTATCCATTTATGAGAAATATTTTTACATACTTCTATTTAACTTGCTATGTGTATACTGTGGCTCCCAAAAGTGTTTGTACTCTTACTGATTTAAAAAAAATACTCCTCTATTGATTAATCAAAATCAGTATTTCTGAATAATATATTTAAAATAATATCTGATATATATATTTATACACATGTTTTTAACAAAACTACATAAAAGATTTTTAAAATGTAGTAACTTTAAAATGTAGTTAACAAAACTACATAAAAGGTTTTTAAAATGTAGTATAACTTTTATTTGGGAAAATCAATAAAAAAAAAAACCTTCACAGAAGTTTTTGTACACTTTGAAAATATCTCTACATATTTTAAATATTATAATATTTCTTTAATTTAGAACTTTGTAAAATATTCTTTAGCATCCATTTTAATTTTTAAATGTGTGTGCATTCCGCTAGTTTTTTTTTTTTTTTTTTTTTGCAATTTCTGCATCAATGTTCCTCCATTTTTTGGTAATCTTTGTTCTTAATTCACTTTTCTTTTTAATGTTGACTTCATTCTCTAACTCCTAGTTCTTTCCAATTGGGCTTTAATCTAGTGATTAAGGTTGTTTTTTCAGAACTCCTGCATAATTAAAGAGACTTTAGAGGCAAATGTTGAAAGCTGTGTTCTTAGGATTGTTATCTTGATAAAAATATATAGTTTGTAAAAGCTTGAGGTGTTAATATATTTTTGATTTCATAAGCTATGGTACTTAATTTATTGGTACTTATCTAGGAATCTTAGTTAAGCATCTCAAGCTTTTATAAATTATGTATTATTTGAAAATATTTGTGTACTCTTAGTCCATTTTTAAGTAAAAGCTTGAGTAAATTTTTTATATTTATTAATATTTTTAAATGTAAATGTCATCTTAAGATGTACAGTTTTGTTGTAGCAAACATGCATATAAAGTTTATGAAAATGTGATTCGGTGCATGAACTTTTAAACTAGTATTTAGTTTTCATTTGAAAATTGTTCATTATTAATTTTTTATTCTTTAAATCATTTTTACCTTCATTCAACAATTTTTATTATTTTAAACTAAAACTTTAATTTTTTCTAAGTTTTGAAAAAATCAAAGATCTGGAATATGTGGAAAATATCATGAAGAAAAGTTTGAGTGACAAAATAACAGCTGTATTTCCATCTCTCAAAGATAATAAAATGGCTCATTGTTTACTTTGTGATAGAGTTCTTGAATGTGTACAGAGTGCAGAGCCTGTAAGTAAGAATGTAATTAATTTTAACTTGTTCAGAGCTAGATATACTAAAAATACCATTTGTTCTAGAAAACAAGGATAACGTGAAAAAATATGTAACTTTAAGAAATCAAATAACCTTGCATACCTACATGCCATAGAATTCAAATTTGCTCAAATAATTCTTTGACTCTATTTTACTGATAAATATTAAGGAGAATTATTGTTATTTTTTTACATTAGAGTAAAAATTTATCTTTCAGTGAAAATAAGTTTGAAAACTTGGTTTGAGCTATTAAAAAAAATCAAAACTTTAATGAAATACAGAAAAAAATGAAAGAGGAAATGAAATGTTCAAAATAAAGTGCATTAGCAGATTTCATTTTAAAATTACGAGGTCCGTTTCCGATTGCCCTCGTGTTGCCTCTCAGTGTGACATTTATAAACACAATAACAGCAGTTGACATTTAATCATCCTAATTTACTTTTGTTGGCTAAGATAAAAAAATGCATGGTATTAAAAAAAAAGTCTGATTGCAAGTGTTTTCATCCTTATAATTTTTGAATTGTTTAAATTGATTGCAATTTTTTTTGAAGATAAGAGTTAATTTTAACTTGAGTTGTGGAAGAAGGTAATTTCTATTGATTAAATGAGTTTTCCAAGCTAGTAACATAGTGTTTAAAAGAGATATAAAATGAAAATTGACTTCTATTAAGCCTATTGTTAAAAAACTATGCCTAATGAAATTTTACAAATAATTTTTATATTGTTTATTCACTTGTCAGTTTTTAAAGGTAGAATGGTTCTCTGTCTCTTTTTTCTTTCTTGTGATGAAATTATAAAACATCATAGTTATCAAAATAAATTCTGACATATTTTAAAAATAAAATTTATAAATTAAAAACTTGCAAACTACTTGTATAAATATTTAAAAAAAACTGTATAAATTTTCATGAATAATTTTTATGTAATTGAGAAAGTAATTTTTCATACTGCCCTCTTTATACAAATTAAGAACATATTTTTATTTCAGTTAAATACATTGAAGTACATTGGCACATATCTAACATTCTTCTTTGTACTCATTAAAAAACTTTTTTTGAAACTTAGTAGATGTAAGCATTAGAATAATTCAGATTTATATATCTTTTTTTAAAATTAAAATTTTATTTCCATTATATAAAAAAAATAAACATTTGTTACTGTATAAATTTAATTTAACCACTTAATGAAAACCTGGTTTAACACCTAATTATGAATTCAATTTTTATTTATTTTGAGAATCATTGTTTACATTGTTTTTTAATTTCTTTTTACAGCCACAATTGAAGTATATTACTGTGTTTAGTACTCTTGATTTGGATCGTGATATTGAAGATCTTCCTAGTCATATGCTTGAAACCATATTTAAAGGTAACTTTTCTTTTGACTTGAAAGTATTGTTTTTTAAAAATAAATTCTGAAAAAATGATAATCTTTGATACATTGAAATTGACTTTCGAATTTATTACTGTAATTAAATTTCAAATGCATGAATGAGCTTTTGAATTTTCAAGATTTGTTTCTTTTATGTTGTACAATTGTATAAATGTATATGATTTGGATAGAAATATATATATTTGTTTGGTGAAGTTGTAAAATTTTTAAAGTTATTTCAAATTATTTAAAATGTGCATTTTTTAAGGTATGAAATAAAATGTTTTTTTTTTTTATTTAACAGACCTAAAATTGTGAAATCAAAACGGATTATAATTGTATTTCCTGTAAATATAACTTATACTGAAAGTATTGTGAAATATCTGTAATGAAAAAACTTATGCCTCATTTTTTTAATATTAAAACCCTTTTTTTTTTTTGAAAAAAAGCTCAACTAGCTGATGTATCAAACTATCACGATCATCTTAAAAGAGATTTGTTACTTACAATAGATTGGAATTGTCCTCAACTGGCAGTGACTAAAGTGTTTTATAAAGATCCAAGTTTTATGGTAAATTTATTATTGTTGAATTGTTCTGCATCACATTTAATTATTTTACCATCCCATTAATAACATCATACTGATCATTTCTTAATAATGTAAAATTGCAAAGTAGCCAATTTTTTGTGTGTATATAGTAAATTTGTGAATGTATGTGATATAATGAATTTGTTATATATGTGATATAATAAACATTCTCTAGCATATATTTTTAGATAATTTGGAGTTTTCCTTCACATCTCTCTCTATATATATATAGTTATTTACTTTATTTTTTTTTATTTTTATTTAGGAATAAAAAAAGATTAGTGAATTTATTCAAAAATTTATGTATATATAGTTTTTGTCTAAAGTTAATTGAATACATTTTTAAAGTTTGTGAATTTTAGTTAATGATTTTCTAGTTTAAAAAAAAAGGAATGCATTTATTTAGTTTAAGGATTATATCATTTAATTGAATTGCATTATTCAGACTGTGCATGTGTGTGAAATTAAAATTTTGACTTTTACATATTATTTCTGAGTGTAGTTAAAAAAAATATGTGTTATAATTGTTAAATATTTTACAATTTGCAGGTACAGTTTTTTTTAGATATAGTTTTCAAATATCATTTCAATTACAGTTTTTAAAAATTCATTTAATAATTTTTTGAGAAACATAAAGTAAATTTTTTGTATTTACAACTGAAAATTTCTTTTACTTTTTGAAATAATTCTATATGAATAATAATTCAGTTAAAAATAAGTGATTATTATTAATAAAATTGTAATAATAAAAATTGCATTAATTTAATATATATTAAGTGTTAGCATTTATGGAAATGATAGAGAATTAAAAAATATATGTTGAAAAATGATAAAAAAAGTTTAATATTTATAGCATGAACTTTTTCAGATTGAAAATGATGTTTTTGAACAAACTCTTCTTAGTAAAGATCGAGAAGAGTTCATTTCAATGTTTCTAGATCATGGTTTTGAAATTCATAAATATATGAATTCATCTCGTGTTATCACATTGTTTGAAAATGCTCTTAATGAAGATTTCTTTCGTGAAGTGTGTTGGGAAAGACTTTTAGGTTATAGAAAGGTAATTATATTTTATATTACAAAAATTTAGATTAAAGGTAATTTGTTTTAATAAAAATTTAAAAATTCTTAGAAGCCTTCGTCACCCTTTAAGCACTGGTACTCTTATCACTGCTCACCCCAACATTAAAATTTAATGAAGAAATAATCTGATAAATCATACTGCATTTGATTAGTTTAAGGAACGCAAATGGTTTGAGTCCCAAAATAGACAAAATTTGCAACTTTGTCATGGAGCAAAATATTGATCTGTTTTTGGTTCAGGAAACAAAAGTCCGTACCAGTATTGAAACCCCAGATTACCAACTATCATCTCCATAAACATAATAGAATAACTTTATCTTCTCATTTTGACAAAGACCCTGCTAAACACAACTTTGATCATAACAGAGTTTTCATTCTTATATTACAATACTTAGGTACAACAGTGATCGAAATTAAAATTAATTATTACCCTCTATTATTATTAGTTTCTGTTTATGCTTGTAACACTCTCTTAAATAATAAAGCAAATCTCTGGAGAATTATTTTATTGAAATTTTCAATTTTGATCTCAAAATTTAATCATCGCAGGAAATTTGAATGCATAACACAAAATGTGAAATAAGGTTGGCTAGTTCAAACTCTTTCGGCTATTCTCTCAAAAAAATTGTAAGTAGAACACCAAATGTGAGAATTGCAACATTATAAATTTCTGCACATATTAATCCCCTCTCGAGGCTGGAAGCTTGAGATTCTTTTATTGATCTAGAAATTTTTTTAAAAAACTTTTCCTTTAATTATTATGTAAGAGTTATGAATGATCTTAGCTCACATAATTTACTGCTCATTCTCACTCTGAATATTAACTCTGCCCTTATCAAAATTCTAGAGCGATTCTCTACTAATTGGAAAAATTTTGATTTATTTTCAATTCTAAATTTCTTTTTATTCCCAACTGATTCAGCAAAGAAAATCTTGATTATGCAGTTAGTCAATTGGAAGAAATTATCTTTAAGGCACATGTGATGGCCTCAAAATAAAAATTTAAACCTCCTCCTCTTCAGTTATTTTTGCAATGAATTTTGGTGTAGAATTTGGTTATCTCCCGAAATCCAAACAATAATTCTTATTCTTCACAGAAATTGTGTATGGAGATATTAGCAAATTTCTAGAGATCTGGCACTCAATAAAATTGATCTTTATGCTCTCATCTATGAGATCTCAAGAGAAATCAAACACTTTTTCTAAGATAGATGAGAAAAACACTTTGAGCCACTCCTGCCAGACATTAACAAACTTTGGAGGGCAGCCTCTTTACTCAAAACTTTACTCAAACATCTTTATTTTTCACCACATTCTGTTCCTGAAGAGTGCCTTTGATAGTATCACTGTAGCTCCTGTTGAAAAGGTGGAACTTAAAAATGAACCTTCTAAAACAATTTAAGTCAAACTATGATGCTGATAACTCCAGGTTTTCTGGATATGCACAAAGAAAGCCGAATTGATTTTGGGAATTTCTCATTTGTCTCGATCTGGACTGTGTCCAATTTAGTGAATTTAAGACTTCATTAAGAATTAAAGATAGAAGTAGTACCCAGATTATATCTTATCTCTAATGGCATCCTTAAAACTGTATCTCTTATATTTATTTTTTTTTTCACCTTGCTTTTCAGCAGGGTGAAATAGAAAAGACTTTGATGAGGACAGTACTAGATAAAAATAGCAGTACTCCATAAGTAAGTTGAAAAATTTACTTATGGAGTACTGCTATTTTCCAAAAGCTTAGGAAAAGGAATGGTCTTCATTCTCAAGCCTCACTATACTGATGAAAATCCTCAAAATTACCATAGAATCGCACTACTTAGCAGTTTGAATGAAGTATATGAATTTGTTCTTTTGAATCACCTGAACTGATGCTGCTTAGCCAGGAATCTAATTATCTCTCTGCAGCATGGCTTCGTTATTAAGTGTTCAACAGTAACCCAAATACTATAAATCACAGAATGTGTTCAACGTAGCTTTTAAAAAAATTGGGCAGATTGCTTGATTTCCAAGTTGATGCATTTGGAATTTTGGACCAGTTTATCAAAATTATTCTCTTGTATCTTGATTCTCTTCAATTGAGAGTGTCAGTTGAAAATAATCTCCACCTCCAGAGCAATGCTATCCCACTGGAACCAAACCTCGCCCTGCAACTTTTATATAAATGACATACTTAAGGTTGTAAACATCTACTTGGCTATGTATGTTGATGACACTGCCATCAAGACCCAAAACATTTGCAGTAGGAAAATTATAAATTGATTGCAGACTTGCATCTGTCCACTATAACTCTGATTAATTAGCTGGAAAAGTTAATGCATCAAAAAGTGCATGTTTCCTCTTTATGAAACAATAGTGGAAAGTTAATTTACTCACTGTCATCAATTTTGATGAGCCTGTCCCCTGGGTTACTGAATACAAGTACCTGGATTGATTTTAATTGCCAAATTGACCTTTGCCCTCTTTATCCAGGCTGTCTATGTATCCAAATGATCAGAATGCTCTCTCCTTTTTTTGTTGCAAAGTAAGCCGGTGGTTCAGTGCAAAATTTTGCTCTATAAGTCTATTCTGAGACCAATAATAATGTATAGATTTCCTATTTGGGCATCAATTGCAACAACTCAGTTGAAATAGCTGCATGTCTTTTAAAACATCCAACTTTGCGAAGTTGCAGATGTTTCGTGATTTGTTCATAATGAAGTTCTACATTGAGTCCTTAAAGTTGAACAATTTTTAGAATTCATTAAAAATTTCAATGTAATTGTTAATCAGTAAATTTTTTCAATACGATTCCTCAAATTCTTGATTAATTACTTCAAAACATTTCAGCCAACTATGCCTGGATACCCAGGTCTTGGAAAAGACTATGAGCTACCCTAGGGCACATCTATCAACATTTTCCAGTTCTAAAGAGGTTGAAAATCCACTAAAATAATTCATTGAGTTTTAATCCTACATGTTTTTAAATTTTAAATTAATAGGATTTCAACCACACTAAATTTATTATCAAGCCAATGCTTCATTGTGCTTCATCAGAGCTATCAGTAACTGTTCTAATTTGAAAAATCTTAAATTTTTAACTTCTGATAATCTCTAACAGTTTTTTTTTCAAAATTTTAAAGAAATTTCTACCAATTGAAAGTTTTTCTTAAACTTGCATCTCACCTGAAATTGCCATGTTGAAACTAATTGACCAAATTAAATTCTTATAATTTCTGCATCATTTCCTCACATTTAACTGCTCAGTTTTGAATTGCAACAGAACTCATTGATGGGTCAAGAGTTGTGCTTTGTTTTATTAAAATGATAGTTTTAACTGAATTTTTACATCTTTTATTTCCTATGGATAGTAATGGTTTGAGATAGAATATTTTGTTCCTTCTTTGCGATTCTGAAGTTCTGCCCCCATATTTATCTTCAATTTGCTGTTGACCAATATGATTGCTTCACACTAAGCCATGCACATAGAATATCCAGTCGTAATTCAGTGTGTTGAAAATCTGATAATTTTTAATTTTTCTTAATTACAGAAACCCTCACTTGCTGGTTCCCTGGTGTTTTAGTCTAAACCCCATAATTTGACAACCAAGAAAGCAAAAATATCTTGTTTGTTTTCTTGCCCCCTTTCCAAAATTGTTTTTTTCTCTAGCCACATGCAAAGCACTACCCTGTCACTCTTGATTTTTTGTCAGTGGGAATAATCACTTATAAAAAGTGTTTTCCAGTCAATCGTAAGGTATCGAGTAAAATTCTTGGTTGTCCTTTTTTCTCATTATTAGGATATTATCAAAGAAAATATCAAGAAATTGTAGAGTTACATTACTTAGATCAATATTTAAATGAACAGCTGGATTCACAGTGAAAGGAAATTGAGGTGAAGCTAAAGGAGGGTTATTAATATCAAGTTCACAAAAGTTCTAAACATGAGTTAGGTCATCTAAAATTTCAATTCCTTATCTTTAGAGAAGTCTGATTACAAACTTTCATGGCTACCTGAGTTGCTTAGAGAAATTTCAGATTCACTATCTGATCCAGTGTCAAGACCAGTATTATCTTTTACTGAGCTGCTCATTGTCATTCAATCTTTTTATTTTAATTCCAAGTTAAAAAGAAATGAGATTTGTAGCATGTGATGCACTGAGCTAGTGAAAACAAAATTTACAAATACACCCATGTAAAAAAAAGCAGTAAAATTTGACTAAAAGATTTTTAAATTTTCTTTGTAATCCTGTCTTTACTACGTAACCAAAGATACCTGTTGCAAATTAAAGAAGTGGAAAAATATGGGAAAATCATTGGATTAGTGTAAAAAAAAAAAGTTGCCAGAGCAGCATTTGGACAAATCAGGAAGTTCCATTTTCTAGAATCGGAGTGGCATTGGTGCAAAACTGGGGAGCGGTTAATAAATAATGTATGAATAAAATAGGAATAATATTTTTTACACCAATTCATGTATTATCTCAGAAGAAAAGTGTCATAAAAAGTTTTAATTAAAATTAACTGTTTTTACAATTAATAAAAGTATATTTTAAAACTTTTTCAGTAATTCAATACTTTGTAAGCATTTTTACATTAGTTGATGTAAAAATGCTTACAATGGAATGCTTACACTTTGAAGTTTATAGTTAAAATATTAACTATAAATGCATATTTTTCTGATATGTGCAGGTTGTACTTTTAATGTCATTATTGTTTAAAAGCTTATGAAAAATTATCATAAGCTTTTTTTCAAGGATAGCTGTAATTTTTTTACAGCTATCCTTGAAAAAATATTATTATCTGAAAGTGATGTTTTAAAATATTGATTTGACTGTTAAATAGATAAGTTTTAATTTCTTAAAAAATTTGTTTTGATTTAAATAACAATTTGAAAGTAATTAAATAACTAATTTCGTTTGTATTGTTGTAATTGTTTTTAGATATTTTATTTTAGTTTTTACGTATGTTATGATTTTTTTTGAATAATTCATAATATCAAAATGTATATATTAAATCATCAAAGCAATTCTGATATTTCTTTTATTTTTTATTGCTTGCTTATACCTGTTTTTTTTTTTTTTTTTTTTAGGTTATGATGTTAGATGATTATTTTATTGATTCAGATTTAAATTGGATTATTGAAAATTTGTTAGACATGCCTATTTATGTCAGTTCGAGAGAGTTAAATGAGTGTTCTATTGGTATTTTTAATATGGATTGTCCTGAAGAAATAGCTTCTGATGTTGCAAGACGTAAAGCGATTACTGTATTAATTATATGGGCTTTGGTATCAAATCGAGGAAAATTAGCTGTATATTTATGGAAACATGGAGATCGACCTGTTATGTTGGCTTTAGCCTGCAGTATAATTCTAAGTAAGATGCAGCAGTATATTACTGACACAACATTAAAAGAAAACTGTGCGAAACTTAGTGAGTAAGTATTATTTTCTATATCTTAGAGCTACATAATTATTTAATTTTAAAAGATTCTTGTGTTATGATAATTAGTCTAAACATCAATGAGCAACTGTACATTTATTTTGCAATTTTTTAAAACTGAAATATTAACTCAATTCTAGGTAATCAATTACATGTGAAAATTCTTTTTAATTCCTTCAAAATGTAGAAATTTGTTATGAATTATAATGTATGCTTCAGTTTTTTTCCAACTATTGAATTGATTCATTCTTGATTAACTTTCATTGGTATTGATATCTTTTAAAATTTTTTGATTGATTTATTACTAAAGCATTTAAAAAAACCCAATTAAAAGTTTATTTCTGTATAATAATTTTTAGCTAAATCTCAGTAATCCAGATTTAATAGTAATTTAAATAATCATCATTAAGTTTAATTTTCTATTGCATATAAAACTATTGATACAATTTACATACTGTGATTATTTTAATTGTATTTACATTAACGCAAATAAGCATTTGCGTTAATAAGCATTTTTCATTAAGCATTTTATTCAAATTTCAATATAATTATTGGTCTTCCTTTACATTTACCATGCATTTTGAACAATCAAACTAATTTTTACTAAAATATATTATCGTCTTGTAAAACTCTATTAAATTAAGGTATTTAACTACATTTAAGATAAGAATTTTGACCAAAATTTTGAAATTTTTTAACAGTTTTACTGTAGTAGTTGTGTGAAATCTTATCTGTTTATTACTGCCTTTATTTTCTTACTACTGTAGTTGAAAATAAATTACAAGCATTTAATATTGACTTATATCTATCCTTAATAAATTTGTGTTGACATAAAGTGTATTTTTTGCAAAATTTTCAATTTTTTAATTAAAAACTCAATTTTTGAAAACCTCTAATTCAATTTTACATTTGAAATTTCATAAAACATGCATAATTATTTTTCACACTGCTTCAATTGGTTGAATTAGAAT
This sequence comes from Nephila pilipes, assembly GCA_019974015.1. Taxonomy (NCBI): domain Eukaryota; kingdom Metazoa; phylum Arthropoda; class Arachnida; order Araneae; family Nephilidae; genus Nephila; species Nephila pilipes. The sequence goes on along the minus strand of BMAW01011172.1, from coordinate 76,605 downwards.
TTAATGAAAATTGCATTGCTAGCAAATTTATCTAATTTATAAGTTAACATGAACATGAAATTTTAATCAAACCCACTGTATTGTTATATTGTTTTGAAAATTTTTTTAAAAATAATTTGAATTGATTAAAAATTCAAATTTAAACTTGTAGCTAGAATCGTGTATATAGATACAAAATTCATTACCATAATTTGGGAAGACATTATTTTTAATCCAATAATTTTTGGAAAGTCTTCATTCTTTTTAGAATTTCAATCAAAAATTCATTTTTGTTCATCATTTTTTAAGGTGATATTTTAGAGCTTTTGTTCAATCAATTATATATATATATCCAATTTTAAATTAAAATCTTTACAGATATCAAAGCTAATCATCAACATTCTTTTTTAAAAAATTGGTTCCAAATATAGTCAGATGCATTAAAATGTTAAAAATATTGACTAATTATAACCTGTAATAATTTTTTTTAGTTTAGCAAAATCATTTAGTTTAATATTGTTCATTATTGATTCCCTAGACAGTTTTCAGACATGGCTGTGGGAGTATTTGATTTGTGTTATAATGACATGCCTGCTAAAGCATATGATGCTTTGAGTTTGAAGAATAAAGATTGGGGAGGGCATTCATTAATCGATATGGCTGCTTTGGCTCAGAACAAGAATTTAGTTGCTCATCCCTGTTGCCAAAAATGGTTGACAAACACTTTTATGGGAAATGTAAAAATAAGAGATCTAAATTGGGGGTTTATAAAGTTTCCTACCTATTTTAAGGTAAGTTACTATTTTCTAAGACAATTTCTTTCTTTAATTTAGATTGCCTTCTCTCTGTATTTTCATAATAATGATTATTTATTATATTTAAAATATGCTTAATCTGAACTATAATAAATTGATAGCTTTAAATCTAAACTTTAAATCTCTTTTAATACAAAATAGGTTTATGATATTTTTCATTTTTATTTGCTTTTAAAATTTGTCTATATTCTAAATTTTTTGAATTTTAAAGAAATTTAATTGTCATTATGGAGTGAATAATTTTGAAGTAATTTCTAGAATACTATTTTGCAATGATTCATATGCATTGTAATGTATCTTAAAATAAGCTGTCATATTTAGAGAAATTTGGTAATTAAAATTGGACTAAATTACTTTAACTGAAGCAGTCAAATGTGTATAAATCTTTTAGATTTATACACATTTGATACAAATTTTATCCATACATAATTGAAATCCTTATATGTAATGACAAAAGTGTTTTTCAACAATGTCCTGTTTCAACAAGGATAACATGAATTTTCCCCATTGAAATTAGTTATAGAATCAGAATTAAAGTTTTTAATACATGAGACATATCACTATGAATTAATAATAATCATGAATATTTTTATAATTGAGCATTTTAATTGTTATATTAGCATTTTAATATTTATATTTCGTGTTTTCTCATATATATATATATATATATATATATATATATATATATATAATATGCATTAATCTCAAATGAAGATTTTCTTAAAAAAATGATCAGTTGTAAGTATGTACCAAACAACACAAAAGTATGTTTTGTATAACCTTATTACACTATTTAAAAATTGAAATAAATGTAGTCTGCCTTCTTTTATAAATTTAAAATTATTTTACAGGTTATACTTTGTGCTTTTTTTGTGTATCCTATGTATTTATGGGTGCGATTTAAAGAGCCTTCTGAAGATGAATTCCTTGGAAGTAGTGGTATGAATTTTTAAATTAGGCATAATTTTTTGGTTTTGAATATTTAATAAAGAGAAAGAACTGAACATTTACTTTTTATTATAACATATTTTATTTTTATCAAGTTATATTAATTAGCAGGATTGTATTATCCATAAGCTTGTATGTGTGTTGAGGCAGAAGCCTCAAGGTCAAGGAGAAAAAGAGCTTATAAATATTCTTCTGACTATATGACATATAATAGCCTTAAAATATCTGACAGCCTTTAGACCTATCAAGAATTAATATTTATTTGCTGTTCTGCAAATATGTATTTATCCATTTTTTTTGTCTTATTTATAGCATTTTATTTTTTCACTCTAGTTATATATTGTATTATTTTTTGTTTAATACTTAATATGTTAAGAAAGATTATATATCTATAAACAACTAGTTTATGAGAATGTTACAATGCTTTTTTTTAAAAAAAAAAATTGACTGTAGAATTTTAATAGAGTGGCTTTTAAGATTTTTGATGAAATTTCATGAAAAATCTATCCATGAGAGATTCTACAAAATGCTACAATGTGTAATTGCTTTGAATCATCATATAATGTAAATGTTTTTGTAATATACTCCAACTCAAGAAAACGTTTTTTTTTTTTTTTTTTTTTTAGAGTATGAAGTAAAAGATCCTTATTATATTTCATCAGATTTGAGAACAAAAAATAAGAAGTAAGACTTAAGTTATTGCATATTTTAGTGTGATTTATACAAATAACCTTTTGCATTCATGTGTCAGTATTTTTTTTTAAAGTCATAAAAAAAAAATGATACTCTTAATAACCTTCTCGATTCTCAGATCACATAGTCAAAATAGATATCAATGTTAATGACTCAGAGGGAATTAAATTATGATGTTAATTAACTTCAACAAATAATTTTATTACTATGAATGTGTTGATTTGTTTTACATATCTGATTTCTCACCTAAAAATTAGCCTAAATTTCAACTTTTGTGAAATTCTGTTAAAATGTTTCTAACTTACAGTACTTAAATAATAGGTTTTCTAATGTTAAAGAAGTATCTCAAGTATTTGTCCATAAAAATTTTTGTGCATTCAATACTTTTCAAAGTTTTTACACCAGCCAATACATAATTTCCCCCTCCCAGTTCTAAAAACAAAAGAAAGGAAAAAGTAATGTAAAAAATAGTAATTATAAGAACAGTTATATAAAAAAAAAGAATTGTAATGTACCAAAATTTGTACTCTTTTGAATTTTTTATATCTAAATCTAAAATTTTATTCACTGCTACCAAATGTTAAAGAAATGTTAAATTTTGGAATTATAATTATATATCACAATGGTTTTAAGGGGTTATGTTCTAGTTCATAATTTTTAATTATTGATCCAATCAGCACACATATTAAGAAAACTTATGAATTTTATGTGAGGATGAAATCTAGAGTATATGGTCCCCTAATCATTTTTCCTGAATAACTTGGGAATTAACGATCAGATTCAAATTAAATTTAGAACAAACCATTCATTCCCTTTTCTAATTCATTTTGTAAAAACATTATTCTATGATGATAAAATTATTTTTAATACAATAACCAATTGTATGTATTATATTCATTAATCCATTATTATTATGATTTAGTTCTACTTTGAATAATTAAGAATGATATTAATTTTGTCCAATTGTGATTTAAGAATTAATAAAGCTATTTAGCATCTTTTATGATGACTGTACATAAGGTATAAGTGTTTATTAAAAAAAAAAAAAAAAAAAAAAAACAAGTCTCTTAAAATTTTCTTGTCAATTAATACAAGATTATAAAAAAATGAGCCAATAAATATTCATTTTAAGTAAAATAGAAAAAAAAAAATATCTAAATTTTATTAAAAAAATTAGTAACTAAAATTTAGAAAATAAGGAATTATAAATCGTATGAATATATTCTATATCTAATTTTAAAAAATATAAGGAATTATAATTATATACACTTAATGAATTATGTATTAAACCTTATATATATATATATATATATATATATGTAATGATTTAACTTTAATTCCTATTAGTGTTTCTCACAATAATTTAATTTCCTAATTTCCCCCTTTAATAGATAGTGTTCTTATTTCCTGATATGATTCCTTTTTAAATTTAATTTATGCAATCATGCACTCTTAAAATCTGTAAAGTCAGCAGATTCCACATTTTAGATCTGTAGGGATGATCCTTACCAGACTTTAAGTCTGCACTTAGAGATTCCCTTGAAATCTCTCCATTCACCCCACATGATTTATGATGTGTATAGTGAAATTTCCCTACTATATAAAAAAAAACATAGTGAAATGCCCTCACTTGCTCTTTCTTGCTGTCATAATTTGTATCCAAAGGCGGAGTTGTGTAATTCCCGTTGTGTGGAAATGGCTTCTCTCCCCACTACAATAAAATAATTCTACGAAAGTGAAATTGGATACGACTGTTATTTTAAAAATTAATTAAATAGTAATAGTTAAAAGTAAATTACTTTACTCTCTCTCTCACTCACACACACACAATTAAAGATTAAAATGACTTTAAAGATTAATGAGACTGTATAAAAAAAGTGAATTTTTTTCAAATTAATAGTTGTTTATTCATTTCGAAGAGAGAGAGGCAATAAGTATATATAATTTAACCAGAGAAAACAGAATGCATATCCGCCTTTTCCATTACATCAGAAGATTGCAAAAGAGAGTATTTTTTTTACCGTGCAGGTTAATTTATAAGGGGGATTTTTTTGGGATATTTCTAAATCACATAGTATAAGATGGGATTTTGAGGGATTAACATGGTATCTATTAGTCTAGTAGGGATTATTTCCAACAAATTTATGACTATTATAAAGTTGATTCAATAGATTTAATGAATGCATGATGTAATAAATTAAAGGATAGTTAGGAATTGGATAAGAAAATAGGAATGAAGTCCATACTTTTGCATTAGAGAATGGGAAAATTAGGAAATTAAATTATTTTTTCAGTGAAATTATTACAAGTTTGAGTTAAATCATTACATTTTATGTACATATATACACTCATTGCCATAAAACTTTGCCTGCCAATAAGTAAGTGGGGGACTGTTACGAAACTTGGCATGAAGGTATGTGTCAGACAGATATGTAAATAGTTAGAAATGCAGCTTGATTGCGCATTGTGTAATGCTGCCAGAGAGCATTGAACTTGATTCTCTCTGAATTATAAAACAGGTAAGCAGAGCTTGTATGCATTTATTTAATCTGTTGCAGAGAGAGGTTTTTTGACTAGAGTTGCTGTTACTTCGCCATAGAAGACAATATGAGCAGCTGTCAGAGTTTGAGAGGAGAAGAATCATAGGTGTAATGGGAACCGGGTGGTCAGCTCAGTGAGTAGCTTGCCACTTAGGCCATTCTGACTTTTCTGTGAGGAGGTGTTAGGACTAGTGAACAAGACAGAGGTCTGTTACATGGCAACCAAGCTCTGGACACTTTTGACAGACCAATAGTTGTGAAGACTGTCACGTCATGTAATATGCACACATAGAGTCAACTGTCTCATTGTCCATCACCATACACAGGCAGCACCTTCACTACGGGAATCTGTGTCAGTATGTACCATTGCAAGGTGCCTGGCTGAAGGATAGTTGCTATCACTGTGCCTATTACATGTACTGCCATTGACACTTGCTCACCGTTGCCTCCATTTGGAGTGGTGTCATGCTTGAAGGGATTAGACTGCAACCAAATGGAATCAGATTGTCTTAGCAATAAATACAGATTCAACTTGGGCAGTGATGACATTCATGTATATGCATGGAGGCCCCGTGGTGAACGTTTCAATCTTGCCTTTGCTGTACTTTGGCACACCATTCCTACAACTGGTGTGATGGTATGGGTAGTCATTGCATATGACACATGGTCACCCTTAATATTAATCCATGGACCCATGACAGCATGTTTATGACATTCTTTAGCCACATGTGTTGCCATTCTTGGCAGAGCTCCCAGGAGCCATTTTTCAACTGGACAATGCTTGCCCATACACAGTAAGGGTTTCACAGGGCTGCCTCTGCTACATTTTTATTCTTCTCTGGCTTGCTATATGCACAGATTTGTCACCACTCAAGCATACCTGGAATCATTCATGGCAAGTTGGACAGCCTACGAGTTTCATCGAATTAAAGGCGTATTTACGGCAACAGTGGAACAAGATGTTGCTAGACATCATACGAGACTCGTATGCCTCAATGTCCAACTGTATCACATCATGCATTCTCGCTAGAGGTCGCCCAACAGGGTACTAAAACTTCCCTTCATTTGTAATTTTCCCTACAGTTAATAATCATTTTGCTTTGATTTTGTAATCATTTACTTAGATCAACGTTATACTTATGTATGTAAAATTTGTTTTATTCTGACAAATCTTTCTTGGTGCAAATACTTTTGGCAATGAGTGTCTATGTGTAATATATATATATGTGTGTGTGTGCAATGTAAAAATATTTCTTTTTTATTCATTATAAATATTTTAATAGTTTTGTTATACTTTTTTGTCAGCTTGCTCAATAGTTCATTTAATAAGTTTTTTCATGCACTAATGTCTGTATTACATTTTTTTTCACTTTGAGAAATTCGTACATTTTAAAACAGTATTATGTGCTTTTAACATAACCTTATTTTTACTAAATTCTTATTTTTTGATATGACTTATATAAAATACTAACATTTAAGTTTAAAAAATCCTATTCAACATCATGGTTTTATGTATCTCCAGATAATTCAATTTTCATTGTTTTGCATGCATTCATTTATTGTGCTGTAATATGTATAATTTATTTTTAAGCATCAACCGTGAAGAAATAGGACGTTCTCATTTACTGAAATACCATTATCCTCATGTATGTCAAATGATTTATTGGATGTGGAGTGCACCTATAACCAAATTTTGGATTTCAAATGTAAATTTACAAATATTATATAATATGGGATTTTTTAAATTAAAAAAGTTAATGAAGTTTTAACGAATAAGGTAATTAAATGAATTAAATAAGATATTTTATAGAAGGAGATCTTTACTTTATGGAGATAATATATAAATTTAGATGGAATTTTTATTATTGATTTTTATATTTACATATATAATTCAACTATGAAAATAGTTTGGACTCTTAAAAATAAAAATGTGTCTTTATAGCATAACTTAAAGTGATTTTGAACTGTTTAATATTTTTTTTTACCCAGTTTGTTCTATATACTTAATTTATTGTTTGAATGAATTAGGTCAAAAGCATCATCTTTCAAGAAAAAAGGCTTGCAAAATTGCTTTTATGTGACACATATTTATTTTAAAATTCAAATATGAAGCTATGTGTTTTATATTAAAGTTAATTTAAAATTCTTATTCATGGATGTTTTTGAAACGGCTGTCTTTAATATGAATTAATCATTTGTTAGCGGTATTCCTTAAAAACTGATGAAAAAACTATAAATGGAACAAAAGTTGCACAACAAAAATTGATGAATATTAAACTATTGTTTTTAGATTGATTATAGATGGTGAAAGAGTGCCTTATTGCTTACTATCATTATGGAAAATTTTCAAAAGAGGAATGATAACGAAATTAATTCAAAGAAATCTATTTTTTGTTAAACACATTAAAGTTTTTATCTTGTATATCAACTGAAAATTATTTAGATTTATGAAAGGATGAGTACTGTTTTTATTCAAAGACAAATAGCTTAGTTGTATGCTTTACATTGTGGTTCTTTTGATCTTAAAGATTTTAATTGCATGTATTTTTTCAGATATTTTATGTCATTTATTTGGCAATTTTTAGTATGGCTGTAATTTGGACCTCCTGTGGGAATGTATACTTGGATCTTTTAATATGTATTTGGACAAGTTTGATAGCTTTAGAGTCTGCACATAAAATGTATTCCTTGAAAAAGGTACCAGTATTAAATATATTTTTAAAGAAGTGCATCTGTGATTGCTTTATGAATAAAAAAAATTATAAAATTACTTTTTTTAGCAATTAAAAGACAAAAAGGGAAGTTTAATTTGTAAAATATCTTGTTGCTTAGCTATAAGTAATATAAAAGAGGAATTTACTATTTTCAGATCATTCTTAATGTTTAGTTTTTATATTGGTGTTTGATTTTTAGAAATATAAATTCTAAAATGTTTCAAAAGTTGAATTTAAATATATTAGTGTACAAAAAGTTTTTTTTTTCGTTGTTGTTGATCTTCCCCTGTTTGTCTGAATTTTAGATTTGAGTGGTGCAGAATCTGGTGTGGTTGTAATATTGTAGTACTAAAATTAAAATAAATTCATTGCATATAAATGTAGAAAATAATATAACTTTTGAATAGAAATGTTTTTAGATGAATTCTGTAACAAAATGAATTACGCTTTAATGCTTGCTAATTATTTTTAAAAAATGTGTTCAGTTAAGTAAATTGGGAAATTTTTCAAATTATGAAAAAAATTTAAAGATATCATGAAAGTAATTTCAATTTAGTGGCATCAATGATGTGTTATGTATATATTTAAAAAAAATATTTACTAACATAAGTATCTGATATCTTTAAGATTCTTATGTTAGTTATATCATATTGGTTTTTCTTCTTAATTCTAGGCATTTCCTAACACTAAGATGTTTGGCTATAGTCTTGAAATAATCTACATTCTCATGTATGCAATTTTCCTCTTCTTTTTTCGAGTGCACTCATTTAAAGATCCTTATGGTGGAAAAATTTTAATGTGTCTTGGATTACTTTTTTTTTACTATCGTATGATTTTCATTTATTTACCTATATCATCAACTCTTGGACCTCTACTTTATAGAGTGAAAGAAATGGTAAAATTGAAATTTATAAAACATAACAGTTTTATTTATTTTTTTCATTTTCTTTTGTCATTTTAAAATTCTTGTTTACTTTATTGTTTATTATTGGAGTACATGCATTTCTACTTTTAAATTTGAAAGTTCTTTTTATCTTAAGAGTTTAAATTTTACAGGTCAGTGTGGATTTCATAAACTTTATGAAATTGGTTGTTCTAATCTTAATTGCAAATGCTATTGCCATGCAAGCAATCTTATATCCTGATTACCCATTAAGCATTGAGCTAGTTAGGAAATCATTCCATAAAGCATTCATTGCATTTTTTATGACTCCTGTTGAAGAGCTGATAGGTAAAATTAATTTCTATGTAGTATGCAATACAATTTTGCTCAATATACTTATTAGAATTACTAATCATATTTCTATTACAGTGAGAGATTTTTTAGTATATTAAAAATATGTTGTAAATATATATTTGGGATGGATTGTAATAATTAATACTCTTTTCTCTGTGTATTAGTTATAACAATTTTAATTGTAGTTTATAGAATTTTATTAGTATTGTATGTTAGAAAAATTTGTTTATTAGAAAAGTTTGGAAATTAAAAATCTCTTCAACAGAAATAACTAATTTTTTTTGTAGTTTCTTAAATATGTATAAATAGTTGTTTTTTTACCTATTAAAAATAATAGGGGAAATATTTAAATTAAATTGTATTATGAATTTCAGTTCAACTATTAATAAAAGCATTTAATGTGATAATATTTTTTGGTACTCTGATATAAAAGTATTTTTAAAAATTATGTGAATACTAAAATTCCTAAAAATAGTTTTATATCATTTATTTCGAGAAATATTTTTATACTAATTAAATACTATCATGAAAAATGTGTAAAGGATACATTTCAGGATAGTTTTTTATTTTTTTTTTTTTTTTTTAAAAAAAAAAAAAAAAAAAAAAAAAAAAAAAAAAAAATGGGACCAAAATTTCTCCAATTACTAAAAATGGTCATAAAGTTTGATTTTATTCTAACAGGTCAATAGTAATTTGTGCCAATTTCATTTTTGAATTGTTTTAGGCATATTTCTAGGATATTCTTTAGGTATGTAAATAATTTTTATGGGCCATTTGAGTTGTGCTGACAAGAAATAATTTTTTAAATATTTGATTTTTGATTCATAGTTTAAATATATTTTTAGTGCAAAATTCTTCCTAAATAACGATATAAAAAATATTCCTATGATAATTCTTCAAACAAATAGGTACAATACAGGCAGATCTACAATGCATTTATACAAAAATGGTAACTATGTTTGTGAAACAGTATCTAATATTCTAATTATAAAAATATTTACCTTTCTACTGTAAGTTCTATGAAAAATTGTTAAATATTTAAATAAAAATAGTAATTGTAATTAAAATACAATAACTGCTTTATGTAAATGTGTTTTAGCTTATTAAGGACATGGCAATAATTTGATCATTTAGAATATAGCCTTTGGGAACAAATTCAATTTTTAATATTAAAAGACAGATCAAACAACAGTGACTCTGCATCATCTTATAGTCTTTGTTGACTTTGCAATGTTTTAGTCAAGAGTTGAAAGTTTTCAGAATTGAACAACCCAAAGAAAGAAAGAGGGATAATAATTAGACCACCATTTTTGTAACATTTTTTTGGGAGTACATTTGAGCTTTTAGTCATTGCAAGGGATATGCCAGAGAAATATTTATGACTGAGGGATACATTGAAGATAAAGTTTGAGAACACTCCGAACCTTGCATAGGTTCCCAAAGTTCAGAATACACAACTTTGAGAATTATGTATTGATCATTAATGTCAATTCTATGTTCAACCATATGGTAGATTTGCCAAGTCCATGCATTGGATATCCCTTATGGTTGAATATAGATTGATATCCCTATAAATATTTTTTTTTATTGAGAAGTTTCTTAATTACTTGAAAGTAGTTTTTATGTCATTATTGTGTATTAAGTTGTTATTTTAATGTTACTTATGTGTGTGAATTCTTTAGTAAATTTAAAAATAAGTGCAGAAATAGCATAATTGGAATCAAAATAGGAAAAAAGATTAATTGAATTTACCTTTTTATGTCAATTGTTGCAATTATGTAAATATTCTCATGTTTAAAAAAAAAGGATGTGAAGAAAAATAGATATTGAAGAAGATATTATCCACATTTGTCCACTGATCAATTACTTAAATTTTTAACTAACTAAGTTAAATACAAAGAAAACTGATTCTCAAAGGGATCATGTAAAAAAAAAAGTCATCTTTTTAAACATAGTCGGGTTTCAAAGAAGCCTGTTAAGGTTTTTAGAAAGAATAAACATAAAAGTTTAAAAAGTTTTAGTATATCTTAAAATATGAGTCTTTTTAAAGTTGAACTAATTTGTAATTAAATTATTTGGTGTTTATAATTTAGGTACTGAACCCTTTTGTAAAACTTGGGAACAAAAACCAACTGAAGGAACTATGTGTCGTGTCAGCAACTGTAAGTATTTTTAGTTTTGTATCCATCTAATTTTAAATTCTTTTAAATGTATTTAAACCATCTTTACAAGAACAAATGAAATAAATGTTATCCCTTCTCCCCCCTCCAAGGGGCCGCGGTAGCCTAGTGGTCAAGGTCGTGGACTAGCGGCCGGCGGTTTTCGTTCAGTCATGGGTTCGATCCTTGGCCGCCAAAGACCCACCATGTAGCCGGGGCTGATGCACGTTAAATCTGTTCGAGGTCCAAAGTCCTCCGTTGGAGTGGTGTGGATGTTAGGAGAGGGGGGTGCCAGCTCAGGTGTCGTCACTTGACGGTGGTTCCAAATTACGAGGTCTGTTGCCAATAACCCTCGTGTTGCTTCTAGTGTGACGTTAATAAAAACTAAAACTAAACTAAAAACTCCCCCCTCCAAAAAAGAAAATATATTTTGAAACTTATTTCAAAAAATTATATTTAAATATAAATTTTATTTTGTTATTGCAACTCCATGTAGTTAGAATTTAAGTTTATCCTAGTGTAATACGTTCTAATGTGCAATAAATTCTTGAAAATAAAGATATTTTCTTATTGTAATAATCTCTGAATTTTATTATTGAACCAACAACTTGTTCAAAAAAGCAAAAATTTAAAATGTAATAAGAAATTGAACAAAAGTTCAATTTCTTATTAAATTTTAAATTTTTTAAGAAAATAGTTTCAACTGATTATAGATCTAATTTTTTTTTATTAGATATTGATGGAAGATGTTCTTCTGGAATTGCATTTTGGCCTTATATTATTGTTTTTCAGTACATGTTATTATTAAAATTAATTTTGCTGACAATACTATTTGCTCTTTTCAGGTGAGCATTTCTTTCTTTTTTTTTTAATTTGAAGAAATCTGAACTTTTAACGATCCTAATCACTTTTCTCTGCAGATCTTTTTTTTTGTTGATATTTTTTGTAATGATTGGATTGAGTATATATAATTTTAAATACACATAGTTTTCAATACAATACAGATTACTTAAGGAGTTTTACTAAGATAAAATTTTTGAATAAGAATCGGAGTAGTTAAGTGAAGCTTTCTTGGCCAATCAAATTACTTTACTTTTCAAGATATGGCATAAAATATGAAAAATATTTTTTATTAATATTAAATTACCACTCAAATGAAATATGGATAGTAAAGAATTTTAAAAATTTAACTAAATTTTCTTTTTTCAAAAAAATCCGTGTAATTAAAATAATAATCCACAAAGATCCTAAATTTGAATGGAATGCCAAATAAATCAGCTTTGTTTCCTGATTGTCTAAGGGTAAGGTATGTGCTGGACTTCCTCCCTCTCATTGTAGAAAACTGACTTTTTGTTTTGTTTTGATGAATAGGAAAATAAGTGAATACATCTGTAAAAGAAATTGAAATAATTGCAATTGATTTTATTTCATATTATCTTCAAACATCTTATTAAAACCACAAGAAAATAAAATAAAAACTTTAATATAAACATCTTTAAAATAAACAGCTTTATTATTAATCAAGTTGAGAATGCAGTTTATTAAAATTAAAAGAAGAAATTTTTAATATAGAATTTGTTCTATATTCCTTTACAGAATAATATTTCTATAATTGAATAATTTGGATTCTACACTAAAATAACTATCTAAATTGGAAAAGCCTAGAATGGGTTAAATTAAATTCTTGAAAGTTACACCTGTATCACCAATATAAAATATAGGCTCATTTAAGTATAATATCCAATTATGTTTAGGGGAGTTTAATTTTTTAGTATGGTTTTCTATATAGCTATTTTAAAATGGTGAGAGGCGTTATTTTATTACTTTGAAATAAATATGTAATCTATGATTTTTTAATATTTTTATGGTTTTCTCCCTGTAAAAGAAAAAAATGATTAGGATTGATGAAACATAACAAGATGATTTTTTTTTATTTCTTATATAAATTTTCTCAATATTTGTATTTTAAATAATTTTTACTACTCTGATGAAATTTAGAAAAATCAGAATGTAAACTTTTAATTATTTATTACTCTATAGATGTTTAAATGATTAGAAATTAATATTTATAGGAAAGCTGTTTTATTATTTTATGCATTATAACATTTTCTTATTATTTTAATTACCTTAGTGTTTAATAAATTGTTCATATATTTTAATTTTTTTTATTTTCTGTTGCTAAAATATTCAAAATTAATAAACTCCTTTTAACTGGAGTGTCTCAAAAATATATGTCAATTATTTATATAAAACTTAAATAACAGTAATATCTTATCAACTAGTATAATATAAAGTATATGTACTTTTGAAATGATTCTGAATAAAGAGATTTTTAAAAAGTTATACTTTGTAAGAAAGCAGTTATTTGAAAAAAATTTTAAAAAGTCTACATAATTTGTAATATATCTTGAAAATGCTAATTTTATAAATACACTAACAATTTATTTTTAGATAAGTTTCATTTCATTTTAGCTAAAAATGTTTTTTTAAAATAATTAATTAATATACTTTCATGTTTTCAAAATGTATTAATATTTTCTTAAAATAATGTAACTAATCAATTTTCATATTTTTAAAATGTATTTAATTATAATTTAAAATGTGAAATTTTATCCAATTGTTTTTATTATTTTTAGTAATACTGGAAGTAAATTCGCTGCTGAAAGTAATTCCTTGTGGAAGTTACAACGCTACCATCTTGTTACAAAATTTTCAGTCTCTCTGCGCCTGCCTCCTCCACTAAACATTTTCAGCCTTATTAGTATTCTGTATAAATCTATTAAATATTTGTACAAATGGATATATGATACCATAATGCATAAAACTGAAAATGTAATTTTTTTTTTTTATTAAAAAAAAAAGCACGAATGTGATATGGTTGTTTAATTAGTTTTTAAAATGCATCAGTATTAAAAATTTGTGTGGATATTTTTAAAACTTTTATTATTGATTATTTTATGTAGGAAGCTGATAAAATGTCAAATGAAGGATATTTTTCTGAATTAGAATATAATTATTGGAAGCAGCTGGCTAGAGATTTTTATGATAAAGAAGAATATAAGAAGAAAGAAGAAGAATATACAGAAAAAGAAGCTGATGTGTAAGAACTGAATAATTTCAATAAGAATTCTTTAGAATTGAATATAATCATTAATTTTTGACAGTAGTAGCATGTGTTCAAAAATCTAAAAAATTATGCACATATTTTTTTAACTTTGTACACAATTTTATTTTAAATTTAGCAATGCAATATGTTAAACAGAAAAGGAAAACAATTACTCTCTTGCAGTGTGCTGAAAAAATTGCTAAAATTATTTTATAAGCCAGGTAACATTATGCTGAGATATTTTTAATAAAGTGATGCTGTGAAAGTAATTAATAACATTATTAGTAATATATACAGCAATTAGTAATTAAATTTCTGCATTGTTCACAGACTAACAAAAAAGTTGAAGTTAAATGTATGTGAAAATGATTTGTATGCTAATATATAGAACAAATCTTTTGACCAGCATAGTATTTACTGATTATAAAATAATAATGGCAATCATATATTTAAAATGAGTTAAATGATAAAAATGTAACATAATTATAAAAAATACAGATTATGTATATACATATATATACACACAGACACACATATATACATATATATATACACATATATATACACACACACATATATATATACAGCTCTCCTGAAAAATATCGTAGTTGTTTAAAACATATTTAATGTTTTGATCAGATAAAAAAAAAGGAAGAGAACATATATATACAATTTTCATTGGTTCATTAATTTCTGTTATAGACTATGATGATATATTTAAAAATAACATATGATGAAAAATGTATTAAATTTCACAAATAAATCTTTTTCTCATTATTTACTAAATATTTTCTGACTTACGGTTTCTGTGAACAAGTTTGTTAAATAAACATGCATGCTGCATAGTAATAATGAACATGCATCTGGTGGTCACTTCAAAAATTTGTGCAAAAATGATAATGCAAAAAGTTGACATTTTGTTGTATGCCATACCTCTTTAGTATGTATTAATAATCCTATTTTAAATCAACCCATTCCCTTCTGAAGTCACATTTTCACAACATTCATATTTTTTATTTCTTAATATTATTTCAATTCTTTTAACTTTTAATTAATATTTTTATTTCTTAATATTCAATTTTTTTCAACTTTAAATGTTTAAATGTATTGTAAAAAATTATTTTAGTATTGAAATGCTATAATATGTTGAAAAAAGTAACTGAACTTAAACATTTTTGCACAAGAAAATTTTGCAGTTTTCTGAGTTCTTAATAGATAATGATAGCTGTCCCGTCAAATTAAGAAATATAATTTATTTTTGTTTGGAATGTCTAAAAGAAAATGACTACTGCTGGAAAGCATGAAAAAACTTCTGAAAAAACTGCTTCTTCTTGCAGAGTTGAGTAATATGGGTTTCTGCGCTACAGGAACGATTTAAGAACAGCTTCACTCTTATCTGTAAAGGACATTTAAAAAACCTCTGAGACCTTACAATTCCATTTTTGATTAATGAAATGGCATAAATATGATTAGATGGAATGATAATTCAGTCATTTCCATCACTTCAAATTGGGACACTGTTGATCCCCCACATACAATAAAGAGATATTCAAGGCAAAAAAAAAAAAAAAAAAAAAAATGTAAATATTCCCCAACCTTAAGTTATAGAAAACTATAACAAATACTTGGGAGACATCGATTTACTTGACAACTTTGTTTCAATGTATAGAATAAAAATTAAGAGTAAAAATGGTGGTGGCCACAAATTTTATTGATGTGGCTAAGACAAATGCATTGGATGTTTTATAAATTTGGAAATGGTTCAAAAATGTCTCTTAGTGATTTCCAAAGAAGCTTAGCTATAGCTCTATTATCAAGAAGCTCTTGAGAATGATACTATAAGAAACTTTCACCAGCATGCAATATCGGACGTCCATCATCATTTGAAATGCAGCAAATAAATGTTACAAAGAAAGGCAAGGTTAATAATCTAATTAAAAAAAATCCTGAAAGTAAGAGAAGGAGATGTAAACATTGTTTGAGTCAAACAATAAATATCTGCAGTAAATGCAATGTGCCACTTCATATGAAGTGCTTTTTAAAGGCTTCCACATAAGAAAATACGATTTTTTATATTGTTTCATGCTGGTGTTGTTATTTTTGCAACATTTTAAGAATTCTTAAAAAATAATTATTTTTTTTGAAACAAATTTTATTTTCTTAGTTAACTAATAAAATGAAGAAAAACAAATATTTTTCAAGTTTCAGTCAGTAGAAGTGTTACCAGCAGGGAATGGGTTAAAAACTAATAATAAGCTTAAGCAGTATAATAAACCAAAGTATGAGTGAAAATTCTCAGATGTAGAACTCTTCAGAGGATATATTGTATTTTAATATTCTGGACTTAAATATTTTTGGAAAAAATCTTGAAATTGCTTAAAAATCAATGGATCAAATTTTCTTAAGATTCATAATAATGACTTAAAAAGCAATAAACATGACAATAAATGATTTGATATGCATTTCTTTAATCCATTAAGTGTGATCGGGATTTAAATTCAAATTACTCTGTATACACACATCAGTTAACCTTTCGTGGGCTTTAGCTTATAAGTCTAGCCACATAAAATGAATTTTTCCACCCCTAGCCACTTCCTAGGAAAAACACCCCTGGCCTGAAATTTTTTTATGACAACTAATGTTTACAGGGGATGGAACATTATTTTTATCATGTACTTTGTTATAAACAATGATTGCATTTTAGTGTTTAATTTAATAAAGAATAAATGTATTTTAACTTCGTGCCCATGAAAGGGTTAAAATACACATGTTACACACATCAGTTAAGATTTGTTATCAAAATCAAGAATCCATTGTGTAAAAGACCCGTGTGGTGACCGGAGATGACAGAATAGTCTCACTGTAGCTCATGCATATCGTAAAAGGTGACTGAAATGGGTACCCAGCGTCTGGGGGTATAGCTGGGCACCCTGCCCCTGGGGATTATATCAGGGGACCTCAAGGACTTGCCTTCTTCAGGTAAGTATGGGCTTCACGAACCCGAGGTACCCTAGTGATCTTTCTTTCCCATGAGGTTTACTGTCTTTGGTAAACACGGGTGATGCACTCCGGGGATACCCTAGCAATCCTTCTCTATTTTCGACCCTCCTTCTTGTCAACCACTTTTAACTTTTTTTTTCAACTTCACGTCTAGACCACAGTTTAATCTTGTTTGGCGCAGCATAGCCATGTTTGGCTCTTGCGCCAATAAACTTTACATTCACTCACTCACTCACTCACTCCATTGTGTAAAAATTGTAAAAGCTAAATTGATTGACAAATTATATTCAGTCATTCAATTTGTTTATCTTGTAGAATAGGGAAGTTGTTGGATGATGTGAATTTGAAAGAAGATCTTATTTATAGAGCTAAAAGTCAAATTGCACAACTAGAGGCTGACATAGGTTATACTCATGCACATCTGGAGACTTTAAAATATCGTGAAAAGAAAGATGAAGGTGAGTATTGTGTGCAGAAGGTAATTGAATCAATGGAAAGCATATTTATGCATAGATATTATTTCAATATTAAGTGCATGATTCTAATTTTAAAGCTGTTCTAAAATAATCAAAAACCACTAAGTGAAACTGAGCGTAAGAAAAAAATAAAATATAATTGAGATCCTGTAATTCTTACAGTATAATAAAACTTTATGGTCAATGATTCCTTTACACACTTAAGTTATTTTGATCAATTTTAATTCATATCAAATTCTGTGTTTGAGAGGCTTAGCTCGCTGAATATGTTTTGTATAAAATCACAAATAAATAAATTGATTTCAACTTTGGGAAGAATCGATGTGTAAAAAAATGTCAAAAAGAAATGAACAATTTATATCAATAGTAAATATAAAACTTTAAGAAATGAATTTTAGATTTATAAGAAAAAGCTTTTATTATTAGAAGAACTTCTCAATTTTGTTTTTGCTGAATGGAGTTTCAAGTTTTATATTTCCTTTATATTAATTTTGTCATTAAAGAAGAAATTTTAAAATTGTTCTTTCATTTTTTACAAAATATTTTCAAGGAATTGTGAAATTTTAAGTAGAATGTTTCATGAATTTAAACAAAATAGTTTAATTATGTACAGCTTTCATAAAATGAAATAACAGTGTTTTTTTAGAGCTTAATTGAAAGAACAAACTATTTGAAACATTTTAAATGTCTAAGAAAGTATATAAGTATATTTATACATAAGCATTTAATACCTTTATTGATTTTATATTTCCAGAGCAAAAAGTGAGCATCTCTTTACATTCATTGTCGCGTGAATCTCCCTATCCGAGAACTAAGATTCAGCGCTTTCCAGTTCCTGATAAGTATGTCCCTTGGGAAGTTATGTGGTTGCATTATGAACCCAATACTTACACTATGCCTAAAAGTGACTTTACTTCTTTAATTCAACCATTTGTAGATGAAGATATTCTCATGTAAGTAAATGATTGGTATTTTCATCACAATGCCTATTTCAGCTAAAATATGCAATCTGTATTGTCTTTTGTAATCAATGATTAAAATTTATATTTACGTATTGCTGATGTATAGTAATCAAACCTATTCCTTAAAAGTTAGTGCTTTGTCAGTGAATTATTTCATTACAGTAACTTTAAATCATTTAACAGACTAATTTTTTACTTGCAGGGTGACCTGAAATTGTATTTTTTTGGGTTAAATTTTGAAAGATAATATTACAAAATACATTTTCTGGATGGCAAATTTGCATCAGCTATATTAGTAAATGGAATTTTAGAAAAGGGGGCATTGAGTTTCTGATTGACGCTTGGGATAATCAGTACATAAACAGATGTGTATACGACTGACACTTGGGTAAACCGTTAGGTGGTTAATATTTTTTTTTTCATTCCTATTTAGTGTTAATTGGGTTTTTTAAATTATATAAAAAGGAACTGTGTGTTCTGAATTGTTATTATATTAATATGGCTGATGTTATTGTGCATTTGTTTTATGAATGAAAATTCCTATTTGAATCTTTAAATTTTTATGTTTCTTTGTGTAACAACTTATGCTTATCTTCAAAAAAGTATCTTTAACATTGTAAAATTTCTTTTTGTTAATTAAAAATATCTTTTATTCTTAATTCATATTTTTTCGTTATATGAAATAAATATTGACTAACATGATAAATTTGACTAGAGATCATTTTAGTAATTTTATTTTAACATAGTAAAATTGTATCTATTCCTGTTAAAACTAATATCTTTATGTAAAAATATGTATTTAAACTAATATCTTTTAATATTTTTTAAAGGGAAAAAAACTTATTTTATTAATTTTGAAAAATTTGGAAGTTGTGGTCTAAATGCTCTTCTAAATAAATTACTTTGTTTAGTGATGCTAGCCCTTCAAGTTCTAATTGAAACAAAAAATTTCACTATAAGTGAATAAACCATGTGTTATTCTTTTCAAATTAATTTTTTTTATGATCTTATTTATGTATTCAATACATCTTCATAATTTTGAAAAAAATTTAGACGAGGCATGAGAATTCAATATCTCTATATAGGAAAATGAATCAATCAAATTTCACCTTATTGAAACAAAAAGGTATTATAATTAGGAAAGCTATAGATTGCAAAATAAAAAAAAAGTAGCGTAAAGATAATATAAAACTATTTTTTTTAAGAATCCCTAAAATGCTAAAATAGTTAGATTAATTCTATCTATAAATAATCGTAGTCTTATTATTTGACTTTAAATTATGAATATTGAATGTATGTCAACAGATATCTGTGATTGATAAACATCTTCATGATAATAAATTCATCAATTCAAATTTCCTTTTTTTTTTTATTAAGGATGAAGCAAAGAGGAATGAGTAAAGATGAAATTCCAATTTATTTATGGAATATGGAATCAATTGATGATAATGTTTATAGAAATCGCAAATCTTGGATAGTTGATTCAAGAGGAAAACCATTAACATATAGACTAGATTTGGATGAATTGCCACGGTATGAAAGTCAGTCTATTTTACATTTTGATTACTTTCTGATCTTTTTATTTATGACTTTGATTATGTATTATACATAATCAAATTTTTTGTTAATTTTTTTTTACATTATTGGCTCTACAAAGTGTGTGTGTATATATATATTATTATCTTAAGATCTTTTAAAATTAATATATAGAATTAATTAAAGTGCTAAAATAGTGACTAACAATTTGTTAAAGTCCTTATGTACAATGTTTAATTACTTGTACTGTTCTTTTTAAACATTTTAATTCTGATAGAAATAAGTATTAATTACTGTTCACAAAGTAAAAAAAAACATTTTAATTATGCACAAAACTCAAATTTAATTAAAAAAATAAATTCTGTTAGAAATTTGTGTTATTTCTTCTGAAAAGATTATATTTCATCCAAGAGAAAATAAATTATTTCTTCAATCTAAGAATGTATATTTTTTCTATCCCCCCCCTAATCTAATAAAGTGGTAACGGTGGTGTTGTGTTTAACGTGTCCGACTGCAAGCAGTGCTGACCTAAGTTCAATTCCTAGTGGCTTTGACTTGGTTAGCTAGTCATGCCTCAATTCAGTCCTTTATCCCTACAGAGTCGATGAATGAGTACTGTTTGTGAAGTTAACTGGGGATCCAGCTAACTATTTGGCCTGAACACTGGCTAATAATTTATGCTCCAGGATCACACACACAAAGGCTACAGAAACGAAGATGGGCATTTCTTAGGTCTGAGCAAACTTTAAATTAACAGTATACAATTCCAAAGATGTCAGTGTTTAATATGTTTTAAATATGACATATCTTATTTTAAAGAAACTAAAAATGATGAAAAATTATATTCTATCATTATGTATCATTCACTTTTCATTTGATTAATAAAAGTTTTTTTCCAGTTTTGAAATGAAAATCGAGTATTAATTTTAGGCTATTGATGATTATTTTTTTTATATGCCATTAAAAAATTTTGATATTTTTAACAACACATTACAGATAAGTTCATAAATAATATTTTTAACAGACATCTGTAATAAGAAAGCTCTCTGTAATAAAAATGAAGATATTCAATGACACTTTATACAAATATATCATTGATGTATAAAATGTTTAAATCAGAAATTAAAAAATATATAAATAATAACTTTTAAAGTAAACGTGTTACATATTTTACTTTAGCAATGTGTATGTTTGTTTAAATGGCATTCACAAAATTTTCATGGGGAAATGGTTCACATTTTCATTCATTGATATTTGTATTTTAAACAATGTTTTTAAGAAATAATTTAATAAATGTTGGAGCTTGCCACTATCATACATATTTATATTCTATTTTTACTTATGTCAATAAGTATAAAAGCATTTTAATATATATTTTTTCCTGCTTAATTTTTAAGTAATCCAATGGGAAGAACTGGATTGCGAGGTAAAGGTGCTCTTCCACGTTGGGGTCCTAATCACAATATCTTTGTAGTCATCACAAGGTAATAGATTTTATTTTTATTAATATATTTCATACAACATTTATAATGAATTTTACTTCTTCTTTTCCAATAATTATGTATGTATAAAACTATATTATGGTCCCATTTATATTTTACATTACATTTAATCATGTTTTGTGGTGATTTTTTTTTTATTGCAAGCAAATTAATTTCAAACTAAAGTAATGCATTATTAAAATACTTATTTAGAAACGTTACAGCATTATTATATTAAAAATGTTATACATTTATTAGCACATATTGGATGTTAAGGTAATTTAAAGTATATTAAATATATTTGTTAAAGTTTACAATTTCTTTCCATTTATTTATGAAGTTTTTAAAATTTCTAAGGTGGCAACGGAGAGTTTCCAAAGGATCTGAGCATTCATTATTGGGAACAGCTGATCTTTTAGAGTTTGTGGTGACCTGGTACATGCATAAAAAAGAAATTTCACTTCCTGGAGTTGGAATCAATTTTTGTTACTTTCAATTGCAGTTGTCTGCAATAAAATTAGTTTTTTCTTTTTATTATTTTTTTAAATCTCAGACCACTGAAAACAATTATTTCATCATTTTGTAAAATAAAATTTACTTTTTCTGAGAGATATAGCTCAAAATACATAACATGCACCTATTCATTAAATTATATTTATTTCTAAAATGTAAATTTTCATATTGTCATGGAAAAGAATAATTCTGTTAGATAGCACAGTAATCATTTGTGAGAAATAACTAGTCAGCATTATTTTTTTTTCTATAAAAGCAATGTTTTTTTAAGTATAATGCTATAAAAATTGACTATTTTTCTTTTACAAAAATGTTCTCAAGGATTTTATTTTTATTTCTGTTTAAATTGAATTTTTATTAAATAAAATAATTATATTCTCATAAAAATTTATGTTATAGTTGTATAATTGAAGCTAAAATGTGTGTGCAATGATATTTAAGAATATCTTAAACTATATTTTAATTTAATGGTCTGCAGTCAATCTACAAATGAGAAATTTTTTATAACAAAATTCATTATAATGACCATCTAATATAACTTCTTTTCATAAGTCTGAATAGCATAAAACAGTGAAAATGTAGTAAACTATTTAGTTGTAAAAAAGTTAGTATGAATTATATGAAACACTGAATGGTTTGAAGTTATTAATTTTGTTTTTAGTGCATTTATCTCAATCTATTTTTTTAGGGCTTTGCTTGGTCAGAGAGCCAATATAAAGTGATTCAGTCTATTTTCAAACTGAGTGATGATGCTGTCCCTTGGTTATCAGCAGATGATATGATTCAAGTAAAAAATTTAAAAATACTTTTCTTTTAAAAAGTTTCTTTTCAAGAAATAAACAACAATAACAAAAATCATAGAAATTTCAATAAGTAACAAAATTTCATTGTTGAAATTATTTATTCTTACCAAAGAACACAAATGATAAAATCTGGAAATTATTTCCTCAATTTTTTTAAATCTGTTGAAATTGTTGACATTAAATTTTTTGACAATGAAATCAATACTTTTTGTTCTTTTTAAGAGAGCCATAGCAATAGCTCTCCTTAAAAGATAAATCATAGCTTAATATTTTAAATATATCTCAAAATCATATACTCTCCAAATTTATATGTTCATTACCACACTAATCATAAGTTGTTCCTCTGTTCCGCTTGTTATTTGTAAAATATAGTATTTAAATATATGTAATACCTTTCTCTCTTTGAAATCCATCCAGAAAAGCAGTTTTCTTTGATATGCAATGCACTAATCCATATATGTATATATATAAACAAAGAAATGCCACAAGGGTCCAGCTAGTAATAGTTTAGCTAACCTATGTTTACATTAGTATGAACAAAACTATAAAATATTAATAAAAATATTATTTATAGATGTATTGATAACCTAATCTCACCTTTTAAATTATTATAATTCTGCAGACAAACCTAATATTTTTTTTATATTCTAAATATTTAAATTTCATTCAAACACATAGTAAAAATAAATCAAAATTTTTAGATGTAAAACTGGAAATTATAGATAAAAATGTATACAGTGAGATTTAAAGAAATTCTTTTTCATTACAAGTTAATAAAGTTGTATGCACTGTAATAATAATTGTTTCTGAAATCTCAGACATAATTATGAATTTTAAGAAATTCTTTTATAATTGCAAAATATATAATTATCCAATTAATTTCATTTACTAATACATTAATTGTTTAAATTATATAGGTGCTGTACATTCAATTGATATTACAATTTTTAAAAAGTTTAAGATATTTGAAATAAACTAAAAAATATTTTATTCAAATTTTAATTATTGGATTATTTTTTTTGATTTTGCAAATAAATTTTTGCAAAATTCTTTGTAATTTTAATACTTTATAATTACACAAGAATTATTGTTCCCTACTATTTATGGAAAGAAATTTTTTTTTTATAATTTAAGATGAGGACAGACTAAGTTTTTACAGTAAGTTAGAATAATCTGATTTAATTTAACATTTTATGGATATTTTTAAAATTGCCAATATTTGCAATGTAAAAAGCTTAATTAGAATTATGAAATCATTCTGAAAGTACTTTTGTTATAAAGTAAATTTTTGAGTGAGATAGTTTGGATCCATAAAATATATTTTTTTAGCATGCATTTCTGTCCAAAGCCAGAAAAAGCATTTTAATTTCCATCTTTGTCTTCTTTAATAAGTTTTCATGTTCTTTACAATATTTAAATAATTTTTAACTATATATATATATATTTATATATAACATTTTTTTTTATATAAAATTCATTATATTCTTTATATAAATGAATAATTTCTGGATATTGTCTAATACAAAAAGTTAAGAGCATAAAATTAAATGAAAAAAGAATTACATTTGTAGATTATTATATAAAGGCTATGTTTTTTTTTTTACATGAACCCATATAGAAGATTCAAAATATCAGTCAAATTTCCATTAAAAATCATTTATATAAATAGTCACAAATAAAGTGAAATTTACTGAAGATTATTCAGTACTAGGAAGTAGCTACTAAGATATGCAAGGAAAAAAAAAAAAAAACCCTGAGAATGCTTTAAATATGAATGGTTTCAATTTCTTTTACTCTTCTAATTAATCCTTTAAAGGACACTAAATTAATCCTTTAAGGGCAAACAAAGGATTAACACTAGTTTAATTATGTTTCTTTAATTAACAAGTTTATAACACAATTTCTATATAAAAAAAAAGGTTTCTAAACATCATACATTATTTAATAAAAGAATATTTCTCATAAATTTTCTTTACCAGGTTTGAATTTTATTGTAAATATCAACAAATGAGTTAAAATTATTTATATAAGTAATAGAAATGTGTGTATTAATAACTGTCAACAGTATATTCATAATTTGGTAAACTACAGTTATATTTGCACATTTACTGTAAATGAACATGGAATATAAGTGTTAGAGAAGTTAATTAGAGGTAAACCCCTCAAGTAAGGCACAGCATTTATTAATCAGTTTAGCAAATGAGTGGCTAAAATATTGGAACAATATTTACTTCAAAAATCAAAAAGTGGTGACATGTAAGGGGAAAAATATATATATATATTTCAAAATTCTTATAAAAATATAAAATGGAGAGTGATGAACAACATTAATGTCTTTTTAGTTATCTGTGTTTGAAGTCCTATCATGTTGATCTATTAAATTTTGATAAATCATATTTAATATGAAGGGTATATTGAAATTCAATCCTTCAATCATAATTATATCTGCAGGATATCACAAAAGCTAGTCTACTTTTTACAGATTTTCTTATAATTATTACCTTTCTTATAGGGTTAACTGTCTAGGATAAAAATGGGTGACATCACTCGGATATCCTAGCAGTTTTTCTCTATTTTCAACCCTTCTTTTTGTCAATCAATTATAGTCTTCCTCCCCATTTCTTCTAATGTTAAGATTGACCACAGTAGGAGAGTGGTCATGTTTGCAAATTCACAGCTGGTATTTTTTCTTCGAGTCTTGATGCCACTTAAGATCTACTGAATATCAGGGCTCTTATTAAATCTGTCCAGGCTCCAAGTTCTCCTGTTGGCATGATATGGAAGTTTAGAGAGGGATTTATAAGCTTGAGTGTAGTCCTTGTCACTTGACAGAATTACAAAGTACACCGCCAATAACCTTCATATTGCTATGTTTATCAACAAAATACTCGAACCATATTAAATAATTTTTTATTTAAAAAAAACTGATTTTGATTACAAGTGGCTTACTATAAACAAATCAGTTGCTGCAATTTATGTTCCTCATCAAAAAAATATTACAATTTTTTTTTCCAGATACAGCCATATGATTTTGTCCAGCCTCATGAGCAAATGAGCATGATAATTTTCCAAGTTTTGCTATTCAAATTCCCTTGATATCCAAAGGTCAAATTTTTATCCACTAAGTATCACAAGTTCCACATACGTCTTTAGATGTTCGCTCGAAATATATATTATACTTTATGGAGAATATTTTTAACATTTTCCTTTGTGACCACCACTATATCTTTATCGTTGGTTAATGTATAGTACACAAATTGTAATTTTTCTAAATATTTAAGGTGTGATTTTAATATTTTTTGTTTTGAATTATAACTAAAATAGGCTAGAAATGAGTATGTTTCAATGCATGCTACAATTTTATCACTTGAAACATGATAGCTGAGAGAATAAGTTGTCCATAAATATAATTTGTTTTAGCTTTTTGGAAAATAACTTGTGAAAGAATGCATTGTGTTATCTTTTGTCTTATTCCAATAACTCTAATGCAGCCTTTTAAGAAAATATTTTTTCCGAATATACAGTCTTTGTAATAAAATATTTCCAAAACAGCTTCTCTTTCATACAAAATTATTTTTCCATTGTATTTCTGACAACATCAACATTGCACCTACCAATAGTTTAGCATTTCCTTTTACTTACATCTATTTATTTTTTAGGATTATAACTTATTTTCATAGCTAAAGAAAATAATTATTGATAATTAGATGTATTTGAAGAAATACATGAATGTTTTGAGTCAAGCTTTCAACTAAAAAAATCGATACTTAAGAACCATCAGATTATCCATTTTCCATATCCAAATAATTGTTAGCTCTATTCATTTTAAAATTACAGTAATGAAATTAGAGGATATGATATTATCATAAAGCAACTTGCTTTTGTGATTGATATAAACTGATATAGCAATAGAGTTTAGAGAATGCAGTTGGTTAGATTGGTTTTTGAAATAAATTTTTCAATGCCTAAAAAATTATCACTTTACGATATTAATTCTTCTTATTAAAGAAATTCATTATGAATATAAAAAAAAAAAAGTTAGTGCCAAAGAACTTGAACTAAGACGAAAAATTCAAAAAGTGGAGTTTATCAATTTAGTTCATAACCATTTTTGTAAAAGGTATGAAAAAAAATCAGGTGAGAAGTATAATACAAACGTCATAAGTTTGTCAAATTCTGTTGGATGAAATTACACTTGATTGCATTTAATAATATCAATATTCATTAAAGAGTTCCAGTAATATAAATGTAAATGTCATGTTTTTATACATAAAATAACTAAATTATAACATATTTTGGATATGAACATAAGTATTGTTTCTGAAATATTCATTTTCTTTTTTAATTCAGCTGATTATTTTCAATACATTTTGAGCATGGTGCATAATTAGTAGATGTATATTTGATTCTTTATTATAGTTCTTTAAAAGACATTCAAGTTCCTCAGTTGGTTCTGAACCAGGTGAGCAAGATATCAAGTGCTCTAACATCTCTTGCGGTTACATGGATGATCAATCAAATACTGATCAAGCATGGAAAGAAGTAGAACTTTGGCATATTCATTATTACAATTACACAAGCATATTTCATTCATTTAAAGTAAATGTATTATTGTTTTGTTTACTAAGTATTTTCAATTATCTTGTGACCAATTTTTTACTTCAAGTTATATCAAGTACTACATTTCTTATTTTTAGTGTAATTTAAGTGTATATTTTTGAACTTTTCAGGGGTTTAATATATATGCCTAAGATTAAGATATTTTCCATACTTACCTTTTGAAATGAGACTTATGATTCTGAGGTACATAAGTGATCTTTCCTTTCTCATTTTGGGTTTACAGAATATTGTAAAAACAGTGATGGAATTCCTGGTTTTTCTACTGATCTTTTACTATTTTGACCCTCTTTCTTATATAGTGTATTTCATAAATATATCGATAAGTGATTTAAAAAAAAAGTTAATGAACAGAAGAAAAATAATGTAGAAAACTACTTTAGTAATTTATAACATTTCGGCGGCCGTGGTTTTCTGACCCCATGAAGGGGGAGAGTGTCGATCGGCCTTGATGCAGCAGCGTTGTTTTGAACCCTGGTCCAGTAGGTCCGAAGGAAAGTTGACCGGTCACTTTTTGCTGTGCCTCTACCAACTAGACAGAAAAGATGTCTCTTCTGGCTAGTTAAGTAAGGCATTTTAACTTAAGGCGCTGTTGTAGAAGAGAGTCGTTGTAACAGTAATGACATATCATATAAAAAAGGCAATTTTTGAAGGGGGAGAAATTAAATACTGTTCCAAAAATGGATAAATATTCCAATATTTATCCATTGTAGTTCAAATTTTGAAACTTTATTTCTCAGATTTGAATGCCAATCAGACATGCTTTGAGCTTAATTTTGCAGCAAATTAGGTTTTAAAGTGAACTAACTCTGGTCAATTCTTGCTTTAACTCCAAGTTCAAATCCTTAAGCACATGTATTTCAAGCTAAGATTGGGCCTAATAGCTGGCTTATGTATGTTGATGATTTGATACTGTATAAAACAAGTGTTATCATCTTAGAATATTCATTTTTCATCTCTCAGAGCTTTTCCAAATGAGTCTGTAGCACACCCTGATAATCTTTTAAACATTGTAGGGAAACATATAATTTGTTCAGTTGAATTTCGTTGAGTCGTGGGTTCAAACTTTGATGCCATTAAAGACCCACCATATAGCTGGGGCTGATGCACGTTTTATCTGTCAGGAACCAAATTCCTCCCGTTGGTGTGGAAGTTAAAAGGGGGGGGGAGTGTTAGCTCAGGTGTCGACCTTGTCACCGGACCGAGGTTCAAAATTACAAGGTCCGTCGCCAATAGCCCTCCTATTGCTTCTGGTCCAACATTAATAAAAACTAAACTAAACAAACTTACTCCCTTCTCTTCCCTCTCCATTTGGATGGGTACCAGATAAATGAAAAGTTTATAATGTTCAGTTGCTAGCCTCCTACAGGATAACGGCCACAGTAGCCTAGTGGTCATGGTCGCAGGTTCTATCCTTGATGCCCCAAAAGCCCGCCATGTGGCCGGGGCTAATGCACATTAAATAGGTCGAGGCCCAAATTCTTCTGTGAAGTGGAAGTTAGGAGGGGGGGGGGGGTGCCCTCCTTATAGATTGAGATTCAAAATTACAAGGTTCCTCACCAATAGCCCACGTGTTGATGTTAATAAAACCAACCAACCTCCTATAGGAACTATCTATCCATAAGAGGGTGTGCTACCCCCATCTTACAATTTCTTTCTGGAATATTATTTTAATTGTGTTTTTACTCAAGGTTAATTAGATGGAATGAATTTAAAAGGTGTTTTTTTTATGCAAATTATATTTGATAGAATTAATATATTTTGAATAAATCATTTAGAAGTTCTTACTTTTCCATGGTAAAGAAAGAATGAGATTCACACATTGGAGGTCAAGCCAATAATAGGCCTAACCTACTAGGCCATCCATATTGAATTGCTTTTCATTGCTTAAGAGGACAGTTAACCAAACTTCTTTTCAATGCATGTGTTTCTTACTCTATGATGTACTTTAAGCACTGAAATATATGCTGCATACTATGATAAACATGAAATTTGCTTGCTTGTAAACAATGATGAATTGTAGATCTGGATATTGGAATAGCTAGTTCATCATCAATTTGACAAACAGACCTTCTTCAAATTGGAAACAGCTCACAAAAGCTATCTAGCTTGTCCAAAAATCTTCCTGTACATTTTGTTTATGTAAATGTTTTACTTTATGACACAATATCATGTATATCGGATTTTTACTGCATAGCATGTGTTTAGAAATTTTCGTTTCTTTTAGCTTGCGAGAACTTATTTTTGCAAGAGATATCTTCTAATAGCAATTACATCATAGGAAAAGTGTTCAAAATATGCGAAATTTCTAATTCTGATTTTTGTTCATGAAATTTTGTTTCCATTTATTAAACATGAATAAATGAAAAAGATGCTGTCCCAAAATTATAACTTTCGCTTCTGTATTCATAATGTTCAAAAAGTACTTGTGTTTGTAAACAGATGGCATAATTAAGGTAATTGGGAGATTCCTTCTGTTTAATGGAGCTCAAACAAATTTGACATTAATTCTGAAGTTTTATTAAAATGAATTAACTTCTTTTATTATAATTTTTTAATTAGAATTAGATATGTATAAGCACATATTTATTTTAAATTTGTAAAAGTTTCGTTTCATTTAGTTTGGATTTTATAAAGATGGATGAATTTGCTTTTGTTAAACAAGCAAATCGATATCAGGTTCAATAGACGAGGTAGCAATTCTTACTGCATTTTCAAGATATTTGTTAGTGATCTTTGTCCTATTTTGGATTTTTGTAAGCTTCATTCTTGAAAATAATTTTTCACAAATATAAGTACTGCCAAAGGCTGAAGACATTAATAAAGCATGATTGTAAAAAATAGGATATTTATCGCGGGGTAGATAATCTTTATAAAACTCCAATAAAGAAATATTCCCAAATTTTTCTTTCAGTTGAAAGTCACTTTGCCTTTAAATGGAATGCATTAAACTGCAATTTATTTATAGAGAAAATGAGGTAGAAAATATGTTGAAATATTCTTGATTTCTTGAATTAAATCAAAAATGAATGCAGCATATTTTGTGCAACTCACAGGTTTATGTGCAGCCAAAGAACTGAAATGTGTCAAATCTTACTTTTTATTTGATTAAGCCAAAATTTCAAACGCTGTAATTGTTTGGAACATATTAATAAGTTGATCTTTTTCCTTGAAGTCTCTAATTCAAATATTCTGTTAAGTCTACTAAAAATGTTAAATCTAAAATTCATCCACAGGTTCCCCTTTTGTTTCCATAAATATTTTTATTTCAGTTCTCAAATTGTAAAATCTTTTGAGCATTTTCTCTCTACTGAACCGTCTTACTTCTGTATAATACATAACATCTGCAAATTCAACACCCATTACCTTAAGAAACTCTTCAAATTGTCTATGATTAAGTCCTTTTGCTCTTATAAAAACCATTAGCTTTATAACAGCACTTAATACACTTTCCATTTTTAAAATTTTTCCACATAAATGTCCCTGATGTACAATACAATGATATGTCATCAAGATCGTATTGCCGGCAGTGACTGCTTCAGTATTAACCATTTTTACCAACCATGGCAAGGGCTCCATCGGTTATGATAGCTGATAATTTTTTCATTGAATAAATCTACACACTTGGTAGTGTCTTTTAATGATACTAAAGCAACCATTTCTTCCGTGATATTATAATGTTCATAGATTTCTCTTATAAAAATTGCCAATTGTGATGTATCAGAAACATGAGTGTTTTCGTCCATGGCTAACGAAAAAAATTTAAAATTAGTACAATTACTTTTTAAAGACTTTTCAACTGAATGTGTAAATTTAAATATTTTCATAATTTGCGTTTGGGCCGCTCTTAAGACAAGCATGACCTAAACTTTTTTTTAAAGTAAACACCAGCCCATATATTTATGAGACATGCTATAAAATAACATTTTCCTTCATCTTGCATCTAAATCACAAATCCACGTTAGTAACAATTATTAACATGATACACTTAGTTATAAATAAATTGAGTGTTCTTTCTATAAAATCGTTTAACATATCATTGAATGAATACAGTGCGAATTAGAAGTTCATATATATTATTCTTTCACAAACTTAAAATTTCATTTCTATTTATTATATGAAACTAAATAGAAATGAAATTTTAATAATCTACAATTATTTAACAAACTTCAAGGGGAAAAAAATAAAATAGTGCATATATTATATAACTTAAAAATAATAAATATGCTTAAAGAAAACTTCTGCTATTTATTGTTTAGGCTAATATGAAATGGAGAGTGTTATCAGAGGATGTTTTCATTCGCTTACCATATGGACAAACCACTCTTCTGCAAGATGTTATTCGTACTTTTGAAACAAATATGACATATGAATGAAAAAGTAAAAAAAAATATGTAAGATTTGAAACTTAAAATAACTTTTAACTATGCATGTAATCTTTCTAATATAAATAATACATATTATTTGTATCTAGTATTGCTTAAAATTTTTGAATGTCATTTTATCTTCTCAGGCAAAACTTGGCAAGTAAACAAATTTTATTGAATCTACAGTTTTTCTTAATTTAAAAAAAAACACACACACACATTTTTGTAATCATGGTGTCAGTCGTTTAGGGTCTCTTGGGAACATGGACGTCTTCCTAATATTATTCAATCCCAAGTACAACATTGTAACACGTTCTAAACCTAAAAAATATTGGTACATTAATTTTAATATATTCATATTAATATCATATTGCTTTAGGTTTTTAAGTAATATACTTTAATTTACCAATTCCACCCCCAGCATGAGGGGGAGCTCCATATCTGAATGCATCAATGTAGCTTTTGATTTTCTCTAAATCTGCAAAAAAGTAAAAAGGAAATAAATATTTTGAATGAAGTAATTAAATAGTTGCATTTTAAATGAAATCTTATTTACTAACCAATTCCTAGTTCAGATGCTCTTTGTGTAAGAAATTCAGAATCGTGAATACGCTGACTTCCAGATATGATCTCTTCTCCTCGCATAAACATATCATATGAATTTGACAGTTTCTGAAATTAACAATTAATCAAAATTTTATGAAAAAACTTGCATCTACATAGTTTAAGATTTTTTTTTTGTTGGATATATGTCATTTAAATCCACAAATATTTCTTTTATTTAAAGTCATATATAGTAAACATAAAGAATTTATAATGTAGGATAAAGTTAAAATGATCATTGGCAATTTGAGAAGTCGATATTTAACAATGGTTATTAGGACTTTTGTGGTATTATTTCTTTAAGAAATAAATACTTACAGGGTTTTCTGGATCAGGCATGGTATAAAAAGGTCGCACTTTAAGAGGAAACTTGTCCAAAATGTAGAAGTCTGTGTCGTACTGCATAACAGAAAAAGTATTAATTTTTCATTAATTTCCAACCTTTTTTTTCATAAAAAAGAAATTATGAATGTTTACAAAATTAAAATGTCAAGTTACAATAAATTATATTAGGAAAGAGCTAATAATAGTTCAGTGGAAATAATTATTTGATAAAGTACAATGTAACTTTTTAGATATGTTTCAATTCAAACACTCACACACACACACACACAAAAAACCCACAGTATTTATTTTGAAAAACATTACTTTTGCTTTGATAATTTTCCCCAACAGCTTTTCATCTGGAGTACTGAGATCATCTTCATCACCTATTTCAACACCAGCTTCTCTAAGTAACATTAACCCTTGGGAATAATCCAATCGTAAACTGAAATTTAAAGTATGAAAAGGTATGATTATAAGTACAATTCTAATATATTTAATGTCACATACACATAACTATAAGCAAAAAACACATATTTTGATTAGAAACTTGACAATGTGAAATTTTAATTTTCTTGATAGTAATTGATTTAATTTTCTTTCTTGATCACTTTTTGAAAATATGAGTACATATTTTTATACAATTAATAAAATTCTGAGTATAGAAGTGTCTATTACTATAATATGTATTATAATTTTTCATTCTGTTGTCACATGAATGTAAATGTTTCTTCAATAAATTACTAGTTATATTGTACATCCTTATTACTAAGAAGACTCTATACTATTTATGTGAATCCCAAATCTTTTATCAATTAAACAAGTTTTTTGGTGCAAAACAAATCAATATTAAAATCTCACCTTGGTTCCAGAAATTTAAATGGTTCTGCTGGATATTGCTTGTAAATGGTATTAATTTCATCAGCAAATCTAAAGGAGAGTTGGGAATACGAATAATTTATTTTCAAGCAATAAATTCTCTTTACACTTTCAATAATTTAAAGATTATTTTATATGATTTGTAAACAGTATTGCTTATTTAATTTTTTATCATACAGAAATGAACTAACAGCTTGCTATTTTTTAATTCTTAACAATGAATTGGTATTTCAGGAGAAAATTAATTTTTTAAAAAAATTTAATACAGCCAGAAATTGAAATTCTGTGTATACGAGCTCTTATCTAGAATATACAAAATTTTTAAATTTTCATATTATAAACTTGAAGGATTGATAGAGCAGTTTAAAACTTTATCATGCATTGAATGTTTATAAATGTAACATTTCTTGAACTGTTCCAAAAGGCATGCTTTGAGTGTGATGGAATTACTTACAAATCAATCTCAAAATTTTGAAGATGAGCATGATATACAAATTTGTATTTTGAGACGAAATTATTTTAATATATAGTAGTCTGCATAATTGTATGTAAATCTCTGATGGAATCAATATCACAATTTGCTAGCTAATGATTTTCACTATACCAACCAAAATGTGTGGTATTTTTATTTCACATTTCTTATAAAACTTATAAAGGTTAATAATATCTCATTCCTTGTTATCCTAAATTTTTTTTAAATCAGTTTTGTAAAAAATGTGTTTATATTTACTTTTCTCTGAGACCTTTAAACATCTGAACAAACATATCTCCAATCACGTCAACTACTTCATGATAATGATAGCTAAATGCCATTTCCAAATCTAACCCGACAAATTCACAAAGATGCCTATGTGTATTGGAGTTTTCAGCTCGAAACACTGAAAATTAATGTTTGACAATTACATAAATATACTACAACTAAGCAAGTCATAAATATATTGAAATAATTATATAAAATTAAATGTATTATTGGTATTTCCATTTAAGATATGAAGTTCGGGAGCATTTATTTTCGTTAAATAACCTAAGAAATTGAAGCATGCATATTATATATGTGTGTTCTCTATAAGGTTTATTAAATATATTACATTTTTATCACTTTTCTTTATTATTCCTTGAACTAAGCTCAAATATTTTATTTTCTGTTGATAGAATTTTGCTTTCTTTGCTTAAAAATAAAATATTTTCTAAAGTTATATTAATGTACATTAAAGTCAAAGGAGAAATGGTAGTATATTCTAAAATTTTGGTTTGTACACCATTGATATTATACTGAACTACATGTAAATGAAGTATAGTAAAATGCTACTATAGATACAAAATATTAGGAATCAACAAACATTAATGATTTTATATTATCAATAGAATTGCCGAATAAGAAACGAAGATTTTTGCCTTTGCATTACAGAAAAATTTGAAATGAATGTAATAATCAATAAAAACTAACCTGATCCAATTGTAAACACTCTGTCAAAGTCAGCTGCAATGGCCATTTGTTTGTAAAACTGAGGGGATTGTGCTAAGTAGGCAAGACCATCACAATATTTTACTTCAAAAACATTAGCTCCTCCTTCACTAGCAGCTATTAATAAAAATATTGATAGTGACAGAAAGGCAAAAAATGTATTAACTATGTTTCATTAAAAAAAATATGGATGTATATGCAATGACAATTCAAATATTAGATTAAAAGACTTGTTTCAATACCAAATACTAACTCAAAAATAATTTTTATATTCATCATATGTTTTAGGCGAAAAAATGTACCTATTGAACATCTTCAATTAACATTTTGGGATTTTCTTTATGGTGGAAAAAAAAACCCCATCAGATATTTAAAATTACTTTTGCTTTGTTTGCTTTCTATTATTTGATTAAGAAACCAATAACTAATGGATGTAAATTTTTAATTAATCTAAATTTTTAAAAGAGAAAATATATTTTAAATGCCAAACTTTTTATCTTTTCCATGGTAGTAGGATGAGGAAATTACAACTGTAAATGATGATCATGCAAACACTTTCAGCGTTAAAAAGTGAATGTGATTGAGTGTAACTGATAAATATTTTTTTGGGGGAAAAAAAAAAGAAATTTCTACCTGAAATAATTTTAGGAGTATGTATTTCTTTGAAACCTTTGGAAGTTAAGTAATCTCTGAATAAGGAGCAAACACCACCTTGCACTGAATAGATAGCTTGATTGGCAGTTGTTCTTAAATCTATTACTCTATTGTCCAAACGAGTGTCTTGGTTTACATGGATGTTTAAGCCCTCCGGATCCTTAAAAAAAGCATTATACTTTCAAAATCTATAATAATTTATTAATGCAAAACATTTTATTTGAATTAAGATGTACTAATAATTTAGTTTTGTTAAATGATGTACCTAACATTTTTGAAATATAACAAATTTAAATGTGTCATTAATAAAAATGAGCTATATAAAAAAACACATTGAAAAATAAAGAAATCTACATATATATTTCTTCCTAAAACATTACCTCTAGTCATATTAATTTTGAATTGGTTTCATTACCAAGTCTACAAAATGAATTTCTCTTAATCTTAAAATAAGTAATAAAAGAATGAAAACCTATAACTTCAAAAGTATAATTGATTTCAAAGTCAACAAATTTGTAACACTAGCTTTTTTACTTTGATTAAAATCCAGTACTATACAATAAATCACACTGTTATACAAAAAAATGATGTAGAAATATTTGTCCAGTTTGAAATACTTGCAATGATAGACAAAAGCAATAGTCTTGTTAACCAAAGCAAAAATTAAAACTCACATTTTCATTCTCTGGCCGAGATGCATCTTCTATTTGAAGTGGCAATCTTGGCTCTGCAGCACTTACTACAAATATCTAAAAGACATAATGACAAAATGATACATATTCAGTTATAAATTGGAAATTTGTTAACTAATCATGCTTTTACAGTTAAAAGAAAAATTTATTTCTCTCTTATTCAAGGTGACTGCCTACGTACAAATGTCAGTTTTTGACCACTTGGGTCAATTTTTTTTTCTTTAATAATCTTTTAGTTTCAACATTTCTCTTCTCAAATCTGTTTTCCTTTTTAATTTATGTGAAATAGAAATAAAGATATAGCAATTTTAAAAACAATCGTCAGCTGCAAAAGAGAGCCGGAAGTAGCATTCTGTAACCGGAAGTTGTACATAATTGCATTTTTTAACTCTATTTCTACATTTTTCTTTTAAATTATAAATAATATTTCTAGTGGTTTAGCCACTACTGTACAGTTTAGTTTATTGATTTGTTGCTGAGAATTGGCAACAAATAGTTTCTGTTTACATTTGAATGTGTGTTTTATTTTCGTATTTCTGATCGTTTTTTTTACTGAAATAACTTATATTTTGAATTGCAATTTTGCTTAAAAGCTATTCAAAGTAACATAAATATGGGACACTGCAAAAATTACCGCCCAAAGAAACGAAGATTTTCAAGAAATCAGTACTCTAAGAAACCGACACTGAACAATGCTCAACATGAAAATGAAGTTTCAACTGCAAGGAATGATGAGCAGAAAACAGCAAGTGCTTCAAAACTTGAGGGCTTGAAGCAAACTTTTTCTGATAATATATATTCTGAAGGTTCTAGTGAACTATTTGGCCATCGTATATATGATATTAGAACATTAATATCTGTATTTGCAGTTTTGTGTTGCCCGGTTTGTTTCCAGGATAACCTCAGCTTGACAGAGGATTCAAGATTTGGCATATGCTCAAATTCATATATAAAATGTAAGAACTGTGATTTTGTTAAGGTATTTGTGTCATCTGAAAAGATTAATAATGCATTTAACTTAAATACTCTTCTTGTATATGCGTTAAGACTCATCGGAAAGGGCTATACAGCTGGAAATAAACTGTTTAGCATGTTAGACTTGCCTTTTTTGTCTAAAAGAGCTTTTAGAAATCAAGAGCTAAAGATTCTACGCGCTGCAACTGAAGCCACTAAGAAAAGCATGCTCAATGCAGCAGATAAAATTCGAAAAGCAAAACCATTAACAGATATAAGTTACTGCGGAGTGTCATTGGATGGGACCTGGCAGAAACGGGGCTACTCATCTCACAATGGTTGCGTGAACTGCATATCCATTGATACTGGAAAAGTATTGGATGTCGAAATGATGTTCCATTTCTGCAGAATATGTAATAAAATGTCAAATACTCCAGGTGCTTTTCCCGGTTCACATGTTTGTCGCAATCACAAGGGTTCTGCTTCTAGCATGGAGACAATAGGAGTGTATCGAATTTTTGAGCGATCGGAAAATCTGCGTAAATTACAGTACAGGGATTATTATGGGGACGGTGACTCTAAGGGATATGAGTCCGTTAAAAATATGTATGGCCCAAATACAGTCAATAAATTTGAATGTATTGGCCATGTTCAGAAGAGAGTTGGGAGTCACTTGCGGAAATTAAAAAAGTCTACGAAAGGAATTGGAGGAAGAGGCAAGTTAACAGATAGTTTTATAGACTAGCTGCAGAATTATTATGGAATTGCTATTCGCAGTAACATAAACAATTTAGAAAGCATGCAAAGTGCAGTTATTGCTGCCTTTTACCACTGCTGTTCTAGTAAAGATTTTCCTATGCATGGTCAGTGTCCGCAGGGAAAAGACAGCTGGTGCAAATTTCAAAAAGCAAAAGCTCAGGGTAAAACATTACCTGATAAATCCACTGGACTTTCACAAAATATCATAAACATAATTAAGCCAACCTATATGAAATTATGCGACCAAACCCTATTAAAAAAGTGTTTGCATGGCATGACACAAAATGCCAATGAAAATTTTAATGGTGTTCTTTGGAATATTATTCCAAAACAACATTTTACTGAATTGCAAACTTTGCAATTAGGTGCTTACCTAGCTGTTCTT
Source organism: Nephila pilipes (assembly GCA_019974015.1). NCBI lineage: Eukaryota > Metazoa > Arthropoda > Arachnida > Araneae > Nephilidae > Nephila > Nephila pilipes. The sequence continues at coordinate 37,944 of BMAW01011172.1, read as the reverse complement.
CAGTTTAATGAAGGTGCCAGTGGTTTCATTGAGGTAATGAATAAGTTGCAGCTAAATGTCGGTAATTATATGCTCCGTATTTTGAAGCAGTATGATTTTCGACGTATCACCGATGCAAAAAGACATTCATTACCCCTTGTAAAATTACAAAGGAAAAAAGCACGTGCTAGGAGGAAAATAAAAATTTTGCAGCAGGAAAAAAAAGAAGGCTTGACATATCATCCCGGGGAATTTTAGATTATTTTGAATAGGGTAAGTGGCTTTTCACTGCAAAATAAAACTTTAATTGTGTTTTTCTCAAAATAGTGTTTTTGAAGCAAATTTGAAACCATTTACATGATATCTCAAGAAATAATGGAGATAATGTCCTGAAATTTTCTGAGAATGTTTTATATTCTATTCTTAATGAAATGGACCAAAATCTTTGATGTAGGGGGAATATATTTTTATTTAGGACTGTTTATGTAAAGATAAAGTTGAAAAAATTGCAAAAATGTCCATGTTAAAAGGTGCGATTACCTGTAGATTTTTTAAATTTTATTATTTCACTTAGATTTTGGTTCATTTTGAAGAAAATTGTTATATGTATTTTGTGTGCAAAGGAAAGTGATGTAGCTGCATTAGAAATTTTAATATGGTGTTAGCCGTTTCAGTCAAAATATGCTGAAATTTCCTTGAAAACGACCAATTTATCAAAAAGTACAATATTTATTTAAAATTTTTTATGTGTTTTCTTATTTTTATGTACTATTTATACTAACAACACAAAAAAATGTGCAAAAATTAGTTTTTTTAAAAATTTTGGTCTCGAAGGTAGGCAGTCACCAGACAATAAACTATGAATTACAGATTAAATAAATTTGTGCTTTTGTTTAATAAATACAAAATAATTCATTACAATATAGTAATTTAAAAATCAGATAAAAATTATGTACAGAAAAAAAAAATGTTTAAAAAATTTTAATATACATATTTTTTTTACTAAAAAAGATGCAATTCAAGTTTTAAAAATTATGAATTGATAACTACTAAACAATTAAGACATGTTTACGGTTTATCCTTAATAATCTACTGAAAAATAAAATACTACCTTTATCTTAACTTTTTAAAAGTCTTACTTTTGTAACATGCATTTCAACATTTTTCTGAGAACAGCTTTCAATTTTTTGAGGAGAACCCCTAATGAAGCCTTCTACATCTATTATGGATTCCTTGGTTATGCTACATAAAAAAAAAATTCCTATGAAAGAAATAAATTTGAAAATCCTGATGCAAAGTATTTTTTCAATTAAAATTATATGACATACCTATGAAAATAAATGATACATTAAAAGCTAAAAATATTTCAAGAATATTCAAAGTTGGTTAAAAAGAAGAGATATTTCAGTTTCTTAATGTAAAGCTATTAACATAATCTAAAAATTTTTTTTATAGAACAAATAACATTTTAATTCAAGCATGTTAATTAAAGTTTTAAGTACTTATATGAAAGACAGTAAAACCTGTCTTTAACTCAAATCTCAGGATAACTCGAATCATATTTTTTAAGAATTATTATTATTATTATTTTTTTTTAGTTTGAGAAGTAACCTGCACATTTTGAAAAATTATTTTCTTTATTGAAATCTGAAATCGGCCATGGATGTATAAAAGAAAAATGGGAGTGGTATTTTAAAAATATTCTGTGCAAAAAATTAAAACCTTAATTACATCTCTTATTACCAGTGACAAATGGTATACAATGTTACACTGTCTATGTGAAAAATGCAATAAAACAACTTTAAGTACACTTTCAGAGTTCACAAAGAAGACATCTTTATCTTCAGTAAATGTGTTTCATTTCCCCCAAATTTCAGACAGATTTTTGATATCCCAGGATGACCCTGATCCCAATTAATCTAACTTAAAGAGGTTTACTATAGTCATGTTTTTAATAACTATAATTCTATAATTTAAATTTTGATTGTACCAATCAGTTCTGAAAAAGCATTTGTAGTTAAACATACAAAACAAGCAAATTGCAATGAATTTGCGTTAATGACAATTTATTGAAACATTTTATAAATACAAAACATTTACATAAAATGCCCAAGAATATATAGGAGAATATAAAGATTATTCATACCTTGCAACAAATTTTATCATTTGTTTACTGATTTTTTCAGAAACAGAGAGTAAGCACTGGATAGTATATTGTCTTTGTCGTACAACAAAAAAGCACTGCTTTCCTATATACAAATTTTTTTAACATAATTAGAATATATATATATATATATTCATGTTTATTTAAAGTCAATTTTACCATAATAAAGCTTTGAAAAATGAAACAGAGTTACTTATTATTTCCTAATCCTTTTTTTTTTTTGCCAGCAATATTTTACAAAAATTATAAATAGCACTTCTAAAATTTTTTTTATCAACAATATTAAAGTAATAATATTTGATTTGAAAACCACATTAAAATTCTTTTAGTGCATTGAAAAATATACTCCATTTTAAGCAATTAAAATTTTAAAACATTAAGTTACATGGAAAAATAAGAATAAATAGGTCTTTAAAAAGAACTATGAAAAATATTAACACAGAACAGATTTTCAAGCATCATTATATTTCAAGTGGAAAAATCTAATAGAAAATGTTCAAAGTTGGGTATTATTCAACAGTGGTATAAATTCAATAAAATAAAATCTTGATATTGAAAAATAGATTAGTCATAACTATAATGAAAGGCAAAAATGTACAACAATTGCGAAAAAGCAATTTAACTCCTTTTCACTATGGTTGAGTGTAGCAAATGTATTTCATTAAAATTCCAAGTAATAGCACTTTGTCAAAATTTTCACCAGATGAGAATCAAATACTTTTTGTCAGTATCAACATTAAATGCAATTATAACATGCGAACAAAGTATGAGTAATTGTGTCTTTGAAATTGCCCTCTTTTGTTATTTTTATCTTATTATAATGAATATTTTATTCTGAAGTATATATTTAATTTTTAAAAATCTATTGTGTGTGCAGTGTACTTACAAAAAATAAAGTTACAATTGAATTCAATCTAAATATAACACAGCTAACCATAATATATATTAAAAATAAACGAATAACTTATTTATTGCATAAATATTTATAGTAATCAAATCTACTGATAATTTATTTTACTTTCAGCTATCAATCAACAATTTAACAAGAGTATTATAAAATTAAATGGGAATGGAATAAGAAAGCCCTTCAGATGGAACAATTAAAACATTTTTGAAATGAATCTCAATTTTTATTAACAAATGCAAATAATAAATAAGATACTTTTAATCATTTTTAAAGTATCCAAACACTCCGCATAGTAATGGATTCTGCTGGTGATGTCACTCCTAGAACAAGTATAAAAGGCAGATGAGTTCACAATCATATGTTCAGTGGGGTAAATTGAACATGGAGTGATCGATTGTCACTATCGAGGAAAATCTGTATGTAAAATTTCTGAGATGTTATGAATGTCCTTTTACTGTACGATGTTATTGTGAAGTGGAAATGCACAAGGGCTATAACTACACAATCAGTATCTAGTACGCCATACTGTCAGATAGAATACTGTAGATAGGTATGAGTCAACTGCAAGGATTTGGTTTAAATAATTTGTCATGAATTTCAAAAGATCTATGGATGGAACATTAGTACAACCACCATTCATTGTGAACTTAGAACTCTTATTATTTCATGGCAGAATAGCTTACAGTGGTGCAAATGTTAATAACAATGGGGCTGCGAGTAATGGCATCACAGGTTATGGAGTGATGAATCAAGGTATACTATTTAGCAATATGATAGTAAGGTCTGGATGTGGAGATTGCTTTGTGAATGCTTTTAACTTACTGTATTGTGCTGGTAGTTAAATTTAGAGATAGTCATATTGCTTTGAGGCTGTTTTTTACAGTTTTGTCTGTGCAAGGAATTGTTGAGACTGATGCCTATACATTGAGCAATTCTGCATTGTCTATATTGAAGCAAAAGTGTGGACAAGGACCATTCCTAGTTCAACAGAATTGTCCTCCTGTCTAAACTGCAGATTGGGCAGAGAGACAGTTAGCTGACATGGGTGTTTAAGAGTTGGATTGGCATTATCAAAATCCTGGACTTGAATCTAAAAGAATACCAGAGGGACGTATTATAACATGATTGCAATCTAGACCAATACATGCCAAATTCATGGCAGAGCTAACCAGTGTTCTTCTGCAAAAATAGTGAGCCATTCCAGATACAACATTACAAAAGCTAGTAAACAGCCTTTTCTCCACAGCGTGCTAGCTGTTATTGCAGAAAAGGTCATCAAAACCTCTAATTTTTGTCTTATCCACATGAGAAGCAAAACATATAGGTGTCTGGATATTTTTGATGAACAGTGCACTTCTTTACAATTATGAAGTTGTATTATTATTTAAAGCATATTCACTAAAAAAGTATTTATTGAAAAAGAAATACATTAAAATTAAGAACTAACAGCACAAAAAAAAAAGAAACCTAATTTGTTAATCAAATTTTCACCTTTAGCTCGACTAGTATGCAATCGACCTCTGACCCAAACCTTTTCTTCTCCGCGATCTTCATTCAGCGATTGAACTGGAACAAGCATTCTGGGAAATTTCTCACGAGACTGGATCATAATCATTTTCCCATAGCAGTCTTTAGAATAATCTTCTTCATCTTCCTGTTTTGATTCCTGATGAAAATTATCAAAATTACATAGTGCAATAGATAATACAATAATGTTAATGAAGTTGAATATATTTATTATAATAATTAATGTACAGTTATTACAACTTGGACTAAACTTTATTTATTAATAACACAACAACAATAAACTTTAATAAATTGTAGCATTAACACAGCAATATTTATGATAATGACACTTGAAATAATTATGTTGATTGTAATGATACATTCAAATAATTGTAAGAAAAAAGCAACATAAAATATTCACAAATTCAACTTATTTATAACAATTTAACTAAAAATAATTAATTGGAGCAATAATTTATTTCTGGGGAGCATATAAATTTTCTGGTATTTAAATATCCTATAGGACCTAAATTTTTCTTACAGTATGAATCATAAAATAATTTCTTAACGTTCAAAATGTATGTATAATATTTATAAATAATTTCAACTAGCACTATTTTATGTTTCTTCTACCTTATTGATCAATTACATAATAAAGTTTAAAAAGTTTTTCATTTCCATTTTACTTCCTTATTTCTCTGAGACACTTGATAAAACTAAAGCCACTTTACATGTTCTAAGTGAATACTTCACAAACAAGGCAGAACCTAAGTTTGATCCAATAAACTTATATTCATTAAATACCAGTATGATAAAGTGTAATATGCAACCTGTTTTTAAAGCAAACAATATTAGTATACATCTTTTCAGAAAATATATTTTTTCTCATATAAAATTAAAAAAAATTAATAAAAAAAAAAAGCATGTTATTAGAGATTATTCCCATATGATTCAACTTATAATATTGCAAAACTTTTTAAAAGGTTAAAAGAAACTCATTTAAGCTCCCTTTCAGAAATATTTCAATAATATTTTTGGATATTTAAAAAGAAAGGAAAATATTGTAATATGATATACATTTGCTATTTTCTTAAAATTTCTAGTGCTAAATAACATACTGCTTCAGCTTGTTTTGATTTCTTTTTCATTGCCTTTTCTTCATCTTTTGCGAGCTTTTTCAGGGCCTTTTTAGACAAAGGAGTTGCTGAGGTACTGAAAAGAAATATTTTAAAACATCTGATATTAATAAATTGAGTAGGTATACTATTATTAGTTGCAAAATAATACAAAAGATTGATTATTTACATCACAAATAGAAGCAACACAAGGACAATTAATGATAAATCTCATAATTTTAAGTCTTGGTCAAGTGACGAGGACAACACTTAATTTGGTACCTCCCCTCCAAATTTCAACACCACATCAATGGGAGGACTCAGAACCTCAATAGTTTTAGTTTTAATTAATGTCGCACTAGAACAGGGGTCGCCAAACTTTTTTGATCATCGCCCCCTATATAATTTTTCGAAATCTCCATAGACCCCCACAAAGGTAATTTTCAGGTAATTAAAATAAAACTATATATTAGTCTAAATATTTAATAAATCAGAAACAGTAAGTAAAGTAGCTACAGATTTTTTACTTCTTAATGAGATGAGTGTGCCTGGTGTTTCTTGGCAAGGTTCGCTATATTGGGTTCGAAATTAGTCAATTTTAACCGTAAATCCCCTCGAAGCTCCACATTTAATTTATTTCTGTTTTTAGTTAAAATTGAATTAACGTGACTGAAACCGGCTTCAACCATATACGAACTTGGAAACGCCAGCATAAATGGCTGAGCCATTTCGTAAAGTTTCACATATTTTTGGTCACAAGGTCGTAAAGTTTCACAAACTGGTCACAAGGTCAAGTTGTGACGTCACGGTATACATACGAAAACACATAAGGAAAAAAGGGGCAGATTGTTTTCTGATTTATTATTTTATTTTCTATAAAGAATATAATATTAAGTCAATTATAAAAATATTTTAAATTTTTACGTACGCAGTTAGGTATGTGTGATTTGCGTATTAAGAACTGTTTTTCCTTCGAGTCCCAATAGACCCCCATTCGATTCCTTGGGTCAGATAGACCCCTACTGTTGTTAAATAGACCCCTAGGGGTCTATATAGACCACTTTGGCGACCCCTGCACTAGAAGCAACATGAGGGCTTTGGCGACGGACCTCATAATTTTGAACCTTGGTCAAGTGACAAGGACAACACCTGAGCTGGCACCCTCTCTCCTAATTTCCACACCACGCCAACAGGAGAACTTTGGGCCCTGAAAAATTTAACCTGCATCAGCCCTGGCTACATGGCAGGTCTTTAGCGGCCAAGGATCGAACCTGCGACTGAACGAAAACCGCCGGCCACAAATCCGAAGCCATGACCACTAGGCTACCACGTCCGCCACAGCCTCAATAGATTGTAGTGCATCAGCAAGTTACATGGCAGGTCATAAGTAGCATCAGGATTCGAATCCGCCATTCCACATAATGTTGGCCATCAGTTTGTAACCATGACCAATTAGGTAACAGTGGCCTCAATGTAGGAAAGAAGATAACTTCAGAACAGTTTTTAACAATTCTATTAATGAAAAAGTTAGAGCGACAACAAATATTTTAAGTAGGTTCAGTGATGGCCTCTCTTCGAACACTTAGTTTCATACATTTTTTCATTCGTATAAATACACACTGCTGAATATGTATCTCAGGTTTGAGGACTTTATGGCAAATTAAAAGTGAATCAAGCATACCAAATGCAAAAAGTGATTTTTTTTTTCTATCCAATACAGATTATTCATAATGCTGAGCAATAATGTGTACTTTATACAGAAATTTTAGAGATGTTACAGGATAATACTTGTAAATTCTAAAACGGGAATAGTTGAAAATTCTACTTCTAGCCAAGACGTAAACATTACTATTTTGATAATTGCATGTATATATTAACTTGACAAAATGTCACCTTTAGGAATGCATTTTTAGTAATGAAATTTATGTTTGTTTGCCTAATTTTAGTTTTTGTACAATTGTATAATTTACATAATTTAATTAGCATGTTCAATAAATGTAGATTTTGAGTAAATAGGAGGAGTTTTTAAGAGAGGATTTCAGAAAATACCTTTCACTATTATGAAATACCCTCATAATAGAGAAATATTGAGATTTATCTCTAAAAATTATGTCAATTAATATAAATTGGAAATATAAGCTTTTTGAAGTAATATTACAGAATAACTGTATATTTTCATAATGGGTAAAAAATTCTTAATTTATATACATACTATATTTCCTAATAAACAAAGAGACATTTTATACAAATTCCCTTTCTTTTTTTAAAAAAATCTGCTGCATATAATACCTTTTCAAATCCTTGAATGAATACTGAATAAAACCTTACATCTTCTGGTCAAGTTGAACAAAAGGATTGCATTACAACATGAGATAGCATGATAATATGAAAAAATGACAATTTGCAAATATCAATGTAAGCATGATACATTTTAAATATTTTTTAAAATTTTGTAATACTGATCTCACTTTCTTTAAATTATACTGCACAAGAAACACATATTGTAGCTTGCTAATCTGTTACATAATTATACAATCAGAACTATAAAAAAATTATCTTAAGCAAAAAATTCAGTACACTATTTTTACAAAAGTTTTTAAGATTTAGAAGAACAAGCCAAGCCAATAAATGAGTTGACTCGTAATTCTTCGAATTTTGATATGTAATTCACTATAATGTCTAAGCCTATAAAAATCAACAAATTTAAGTTTACTATCTACAAGAATTATTTTTGTAGTAAGAACATTAATTTTTATTTTTCTCGATGACAGAAAACTTAGCCAATAAAATTTAATTTAGAACACAATTTTTTTTTTAAACAATCACTACGCATTTTACTTGAGTGAACAACAACAAAAATGAAATATTGATTGAATTTCACAAAAAAAATCTCATTCTGCAAATCATATAATCATTGCATCACTTTTTATTTTACCAAAATAGAAACATACTTTGTATCATCAGTTTCATTTGCCATTTTAACTTGAGGTATTTTTTCGCAAAACAGGAAAATGTTACAGAAAAGGAAATAATGAAGGACTTGTAATAAATAAGAACACGGCCAAATGCTTACAAAATCGTAAACAACAGGAAGACGTGTTTTTAGCCGCTGGTGCACGGTTATGATTATATTTAAAGCCAAAGATATTTATAGATAACAGTCTTCCCCATAAAAGTACTTGGCAGAGTATGAAACTATTTGACATAGAATAGATTAGGTTAGGTTGTACTTGTTTGGTTGGATTAAGTCAAATAAAACTGATAAAAAAGTATGAAGAGAGAGAAAGATGAAATCATAATTTTTTTAGAAGCATTAAAGTTATGCTATCTTATTGAATGATTTAAGATATAAACGAGAATAATGAGCTGATTTGTGATAATACGGCATCAATCCTAACAAAAAAAAAAAAAAAAAAAAATCTTCGTTCCTCTTTCAGAATTACTATTCTAAGGAAATAATTTATTTTCTTTAGGGATCGAAAGTTCAAGTTACAAAGAATATCTCTAAAATACGAACACTTTAACTAGTTTACTGAACCTTCTAATAAATAATCGGTTACTAGAGAGGAAACTCCAATAATAGTTTCTCCATGGCTTTAAAGTTAATGAACTAATTTTATTGCTTCTGAAATTCAAATCTGCTAAACTTTTCTCGAGTGTGAACTAAATTTTAAATATAAAAGAACCTCAGATGGAATTCACTCAGTTTCCCTATTTTAAAAAAATTATGAACCCATTTAATTACTTCTTACATTGTAGAGCGGATCATAGGTAATAGACTATTTAGGAAGCTCTTTAATGATGTTAATAAGACAAACGAAGGGCACAAGCGATATTTCGCATTAATTTGTGTCATTCAGTGCTTATAAAACGTGTGTACTGAAGAGCTTTGTTCAAAAAAGAATACGCTTTTTAAGGTTTTCGAATTTAAGTAAGATTGCTGCTAATAATACTCTGCATAATTTTCAAATAAAATGCCATATCTCCCCATCAGTACCATAACAAAACAGATTCAGATTTCCCATATAATAAGTTTTTGAATTTCAATACTCCTCGTATATGCCCTAATATTAGTGAATTAAGTTTCCCCCCCAAATTGGTACAATTTATTTACATATGACTTCCTTTAGAATCCTTATAATAGCCTCTGTTTATTCGCGGATGACACAGCAATCTTTATCCAAGGAAATATTTCAATTAACGGAATAGATAAACTACAAAATCGTCTAAGACAAATAGAGGATCAGATGACACTCTGGAGGATTGCTGGAACCACTAATAAAACTAAAGCTCTCATATTTAGAAAAGTTCCCGCTCTACCCCCCTCCTAATTAAAAACTCATATTCTTTAATGATCAAATCTCTTGGGCCTCTGAGGTCAAATACTCAGGAGTTATCTTGGACTCCAAACTCACCTTCAAACTTCATATCAATCCATCCATTGACAAATGTTGGGCCAAATTCACATAACCTTTAATTGGCAGGAATTTGGCTAACTCTTGCTAAAAAAGTTCTCTATAAACAAGTAATCCACTACATCCTACTTTATGCTTCCCCTAGCAGGGCATACACTCCATATTAAAGAATGCAGGTCCTTCGAAATAAAATCTCTGCCTGATTTTAACTTCACCTTGGTATGTCAAATTCTGTCATCACAAGGATCTCAATATCCCACCTATTATTAAACCTCTACTATCTCTAGAAGATTCTATAATGACTAAAAATCCATAGTAACTTATAATAAGGCCCAGCTAATTTTGCTAATACAATGGAACCATGCCACCCTACCAGGGATCTTGCAATATATTTCCATTCCTATTCTCCCATAACACTTTTTCATTCTTATCTCAGACTCTTTAAACTGATCTCTTTATCCTCCTCCAATAGCTCTCTTTCTCAAATAACCATTTCGCTTATCCAGACCTAGTCATCTATTCAGCTTTTCCTCAGTTGTAACATTCTCCTCATCTCTTGAACTAGCTTTGCTGTCACAACTGTGACCTAATCAATACAAGACATTTTACTTGTCACTCTCTTAACTTAAATCGATAAAAAAAGTTTAAATATTTTATTATTACTATTGCAATTTTACTATAATAATAATTAAAATTTTAAAAAATAATCATATAAAATATACTCTCCTCTTGTTGAAGAATTACAGTCTATCGAAGACAAGACAGTAGGGACTAAAAAAAATGAAACAAATATTTTTTTATAAACTACATCTTACGATAGATTATTAGAAAAATTGAGTTGAAAATCTCATTCTTATTGTAAATAATTCATCCACTTTGCTATCCTCTTTTCCTCTCCCTTTTCTTTTATGTTTTTTTTAAATTTATTTGTCAATTGCAGTTTTTAATATGCTTTAATATTTAAAAATCAAGGCTCCAATATGACACTGAGTAAAGAATCCACCGATATTTGCACTGATCTCTTCGTTTGTTGTTGTATAAAATGTAAAACCCTTAGACACCACTATTTAATTAACTTATGGTAACTATAAAACTGAAGAATAGCTAAGCTCACTAATCCATCCACATAGAAGATCAGAGCCCAACTTGGCTAAGCATTCAATTAACTTTCGTCCCATAATAGGGTTACACTTATTTATAGATTTGACCGATTCAATGACCATCACTGCATTTGCGTCATTTTATGTTTCTGTTGTTAAAAGTTGAGCTGAGAATAGAATCCAACCTATTTAGGTTTTTTAAAAAATAAGATTTATCACAAAGTGATTTGAATAAAAGGCTCAAATGACAATTCTCTCAAGGAAATGTATACTGTTTTAAGATAAGAATCCAGAGTGACTGACAGTTTCGAAGGTGTTCGATGATTACAATTTCAGATACTCAATCTCAAATAACTAAAGTAAAAAATTAAATATGTCATTAAGAATAGCTTAAGATATATTTAAGGGCAAAAAGAGAAAATTGGTACAGTTCGATAGCGCAGCATGTTCATCACCTAATTGTTGAACAGAATAAAAATATTATATAATATTAAAGGCTGAATGAAAAGATAACGGCGTTTCTTTAAGTGATATTAAAATAACGAGTAATGATATTTGGTTTGGTTGATAGTCTCTTTGGAGGTGCTTGCGTTTCGTTTTTGAATTAGATTACACCGATGGAATTTTTTCTGGAAACTTAAGCATTTCATTACTAGAAAATAGGCTTAATGTGGAAAAAAATTACTGAAAATCTGTATTAGCGAAGTTGAAGATTTTCCGAAACGTGCCTAAAGTCAACTAAACTGAGTAACTAATGTGTCAGTCGTCCAATCGATGATCATAGAAGAAAAAAACAATTCATTGTTTTATGAAAAAAAACTAGTACTATCTACATTTCAGCTTTACGAATCATTGTAGCGTTTTAAATGGTAGCATTTAAAATCATTTTTTCAGCGTTTGTTAATGAGCTCCGCCGTCTTAATCTAACCGACACTGCATGTAAGCCGAATGCTGGGCGCATAGCTGGACAAGCAGAACAAGATCGCAGGCAATGTAACAAAAAAACATGTTTCCGCAGTTTCTACCGCGGACATCTGGCATGTGACATACCTCAGACAGTAGGTCACTTACGAAAAAGATGGCGGGGTCTAACCCCGCTAGTAAAGACATGCTGTATCAACTGGGACGAAACGCGCACAGGAAAACAATCGTAGAGAGTGGCTACACACGGCTTGGGCCGGCACTAACAAGTAAGGAACGTTGGTTTCAGGCGAAACCGTCTTTCTTATCAATATTTGAGATGAACTCTTTGTACAGTATTCGAGTCATGATACGTTCAACATTTCCAAATAGTCTACGTCCAATTACAGTTATACTTCAGGAATAATTTTTTTTGAAATGGATGAGTTGCTCGAAAAATTATGACGAGCATTATCTGTGATTTTCTACCTCTACAACCACACATTTTTTTGTATCCATGAGTTATAACTCTTTCCAAACCAAAATTGGCGTCTTGGTGAGAGTTCGTTCTGAAACCACCATGTTTCGTTTCATATCATAATTACACATCTACTTGTTTTCTTATATTAACTTGTAATAAGTAAATAAATAAGTCCTGAAGAATATGGCGCTTTGTCATCTCTTGTTCTGATTTTTCCGGATCCGCCACTGAAAGAATCCATCTTCAATATTATGTTGTACTGTTCACAGTGGATGTTAATATATAGAAACAAAGCAGTGAGTATTGGTCTGATTATTAGTAGACCAATATCATTCTGAGGTGAGAATTAGTTCCAACATTTTGGATTATTCTTCTCGCGAGAAAAGATAACTTTTTTCTTCTAAAAAAAGTATCTTAACAAACGTCCATGAACGATGCAAAAACGATGGTAAGTAGTGATAATTATTTTATAAGATATTTTCAATGGATAAAATTTTTTTCTGTCTGTGTCAAACATATGAACTCCATAGTCTCGTGCATTAGTGAAATCTCAAGACCCAATACAAGATATAGCGTGTGCCAGTCGGTGGACTTTGACATGTCATATCTCAAGTCTTGATTTTTTTTTTTTTTTTTTTTTTTTCATACTTAAAACGAGTATATATGTAATGCTTAGTGCCATAACCGAATTTAAAAAAAAAACATAAATAAAGGAAAGGGAGAGAAAGAAGATAGACAAAGTGAAATGAGGTATTATCGGCTAAATAAAGGAGTTTAATAGATTTTTTTCTTTTGGTCTATTCTTATCGTAAAGATAAGTTTATAAAAAATATTTATATCATTTTCTTTAGCCCTCAGATACCTTCGATAGACTATGTTATCTTCAGCAAGAGGAGAGTATTATTTTATATCATTATTTTTTTAAAATTTTTAATTATTATATAGTAAGATTACAATAGGTAATAAATAACTTATTTAACTTTTATGATATCGAAAGTTGGAAGAAGGAGGAGAGGAAACGAAAATAGTTCTGTTTGAGCTTGGGTCACTATGGTAATGACCAAACTAGTCTTAGAGAACGTAGAGATGTTAAGGCACTGAGAAAGCCTGAATAGATGACGAGTAGGTCTTGGAGCGAAATGGTTGACTGAGAAAAGGCTATTGAGGAGTGATAAAGGAATTAATTAAGTTAGGGTCGCAGATAGAAATGCAAAGTGTGTAGAACTATTGGAAATAATTTTGCAAGACTGGTAGGGTAAGCATGGGTTCCATTATTGTGGGCAAAAAATTATCTGGCCCTTATTAGAAGATGGGGTTACTTAGATTTGTTGTCTATATAGAATCTTCTAGAGAGAATAGTTGACTGTGTTAATAAATAGGTGGGATATTGAGAATCCCTTGGTAGACAGAATTTCACACAAGGAATGGAGGTAGAATCAGGCAGACGATCTTTATTCTCGAAGGACCTGATCTTTTAATATGGTAGGTAAGCATACCCAAGTAGGGGAAGCATAAAATGCGGTCTT